>JAPZDZ010000014.1:6798564-6811161 GCA_029783805.1 Acanthurus tennentii | reverse complement strand
AGCGATCTTTGCAGCACTGAGAGTCTCTGGATCACTGTACTTCGGTAGACTCTCCAATTCTCTCTGCATCTCTTTGCCCCTGTTGATGTACATCTCTTTCATCTCTTTCTATCTTTGCCACTGGCTTTCTTTTATACACACACCTGATGATGTCATCAAGATGGGGGCAGGGGGGATTCTATTTGTCCTTTGATGTTTGTTCCTTATTTATTTATTTATTTATTTATTCTAATTGTCCTTTGATGTGCTTGTTCCATTTTTTTATTTTTTATTTATTTATTTAGAATTCTATGTTTAGATTCAAATTGCAATTTATTATTTAAATGTAAAGAGAAAAAAACATGGTCATCTCCACTTTCAGCATCCAAAATGGGTTTTTTAATTGATGTCATCTATCCCAGATTGGTTGATAGCTGAAACACAACTTCATACAATAGGATGTTGAGTAAAAAGAATTTTAAAAATCTATAATTTTGGTACATAAAAGAAAAACACGATAATAAAATGTCAACTACAGGCTATAATTTCACAGAACATGTATTATTAAGGTTCTTTGCAACAAATTCAACATGGCCAGGACTTCAATAAGAGCAAGTCTTTTAAGCTTGTTGCTCTTCTAGTGACGGTCAGTCATTGGATCAAGACTGAGAATATGTTTTAATAATTTCCAACTAAGAACCTTGTACATAAAAACCAACGCTAATAATGTCTCTCATACCCAAAACCACCACCAACAGGATTCATGAGTGCTATAAACATCACTAGTAAGAGCAGAATAATAACCCCAAACTCTTTCAAAATAACAGCCCCAAACACTTAAAAAAAAGGTCTTATTTTTGAAAATATTTGTTTCTCTGTCTATCTGCTTACATGGCTGTTACCTATTCAGCTGCCAGTAGACTTGTCAATCAATCTTTAAACAGGTGTCATGAGGTCAAATAAATGTGGATCTGAAATTTATAATGAGTAGACATATACTGCCTGTCTGCAGATAGTTCTCATCCTCACACACCTGATACTTATTTCACCATTGGATTGAATGTCATTTTCTCTGTCTGCCTGCATTTTTGTCTGATCCCCACACAGCTGCCAGTACTCATGTCCATTACACTTTGACCTGGTAATTAAGTCATACTCAGCATTTCAAAAAAAGAGCCACAAATTCTTAAAAATAAAAGCTCTTGATTTTTGAAAATTGATACAAAAAACCCTTAAAAATGGAAAAAATGGAATAATTGTCTACACTTTAATGAAATGGATACCTACCCCGACGGACCAGAGTGCGAAGGCCCTACCAACGCTGCTTGCAGCTTTAATTTCCCTAGCGTTCCTTCTCTGTGCTTTTATTTTAAAGGAATAACATCAGGAAGTCATGTTTCGACCTTGCCTTGTTCCCGTCTATGTGCTTTTATTTTGAAGGAATAATATTAGGAAGTCATGTTGTGACGCAGCATAATACGGAAGTTAGCTGTCCCAAGCGGCTGAACTTCCAGCTAACCATGTCTATAACACCATGTAAAAAGTTGAGTTTTAAAGCGGCTCTCTGGTAGCCGATGGCAGCCGAGGAGACCGCCTCTGTCGGCCGGGCTCCAGCCTGTCTGTGCGTCCTCTGTGGGCTTCCTGCCGCTGGGAAGTCCACGTTATCCTGCAAGATCCTGAGCACCGCTGCACAGCACGGATGGAAAGCCACTGTGGTGCCGTATGATGACCTGATTCCTGAGCATGCCTTTCAGATCAGAGTGCAGAAGGACGATGTCCAGTTGCAAGAAATGGTAAAAACAATTTGATTAAATTGTCTAATTTTTTCCTGCGCGTTGGTTATAGAGCTGTGCCAAAAAAATATTTATTGGAACTTTTTACGTATCCCTTTATTTCTATATTTTTATAATATTTAAAATGACATCTTTGGGTTTTGGATGGTTGGAGTATCAAAACAAGCGATATGAACCGAAGGCATCTATTTTCATAAAAATGTCTTTTTCATTCTGTCCAGCATACTGAATGGAGATTGCACAGACAGGCAGTTTTGCGGTGTATTGAGGATTTCTTGGAGAAACGTCAAGTTGTGACTCAATTGCCGAACCAGTGTCAGATCAGCAGGGCTGCATGGGATCGTTGCATTGCAGCTCTACTGCAGCCTGAAGCTTTGGAGGCTGACCGGGCACCGATTGTCTTTCTGCTGGATGACAACTTCTACTATCCAAGCATGAGATATGAGGTTTACCAACTTGCAAGAAAGTGTAAGCACTCTGTCTTCTATCTGAACCATAGGACACTATCTTAAATATTTATTAAGAACCACACTGATAATTTTACGTTTAAGCACAAATGCGCAGGTTTTGGTGCAAACGTTGCATATTTCAGATAATTGCTCATAATAAAGTCAACTACATGTTTTATACTAATTTTTGTACCATAGACTTATCAAAACTATTTAGTCTGGGGACATCTTAGCTTTCTGCAAGCACCCAAATGTACCATGGAATATGAATTTGATAGGGAAATTTACTGTAATGAATGTATGATTTCAAACAAGTTTTGCTGAAGAAAACCAACACTAGGTTTCTGCCTGGACAACAAGACATCTGTGTAAAAACTTGTGATGCATGATGGGATAAAACAGGCAGAAAACTACTTGCATGCTCTTACATAGTGACCCTTTTTTTGAATTATTCGTCTGTTGTCTTTGTAGATTCACTGGGTTTCTGTCAGGTGTATCTTCACTGTGATTTAGAGTTCTGCCTCAGCAGAAACCAGAGCAGACCTGATCCCATCCCCACCGAGGTGATACTGGAGATGGTGAAGCGATTAGAGTTTCCGAATCCACAGAAGAACTCATGGGAGGCAAACAGCATTTCACTCAACACCACAGACACTTTATCCAAAAGTGACATGTAAGACAGCAGAATAAAGACTTATTAACACCTATTACTGACATCTCTGTGCATAAATCTGGTGTTCACTTGTTGCCTTTCTCCAACTCTCTTCCTGTATGGCTTCTCCTCAGCCAGAAGGTGACAGAGTTGATCTCCTTTGCACTGAACAACCCACTGAGTCCAGTTGAAGACAACACAGAACAAAAAGTGTGTCATTGTGGCTCCCATTAAATCTGTCTATTTTAAGTATGCAGCTTGTATGAAATGTGGGGAATTCATTTGTGTTGTGGTCTTATACTGTTGCAGGAGGCTGACCGCCTGAAATGTGCCACTAGTGTGGTTCACCAGGCTGACCAGGCCTGTCGACGGCTCATCTCAGACGCCATGAAGACCGCCAAAGGTAAGTCGTGAGCCTCATTATTACAACACATTTGACATTTTGCTCTGTTTATCATTTGTAATGATCATTTTGTCACCTTTTCTTTAGAAAACCAAGTTCCCCCTGAGCACATGAGGTCTTTGGCTGCTCAGCTGAATGAATCTAAAGCAACGTTTCTTCACAAGCTGCGGGGGCAGCTGCTTCAGGAAGCATCTTTCACTGAAGGAGAGGATATTGATGTTGAACGTGTGGTGAAAAGAGCAGTGGACGTCTTTGATCAGGAGAAAAAGGAAATCCTGTGGAAAATCATGAATGGAAAAAAATGACTTGAATCTTTTCTTGAATTTAAACAAAGGCAAATTTAATTGCATCAAAGTTAGTCACTTGCTTTTCAGTTTATGGACCATTGTGGCACCTAGTCAAACAAACAAAATGGATGTACACAACAATTTTACCTTGCAATAAAAAACATGATTAAAAAAAGTTTTTTTTTAAGACCAAACTTTCCTTAGTTATTCAAGCTCATATACAGTGACACACTAGTGATCATCATGGTCTCCACTCTTTTCACTCTCTGTCCATAACAATGTAATCACACACACACAATTTTACCAGTTAAACAGATCTTACAAATTTCAACATCTGCTTCTGTACAAATAAGTGAATTTCGATTCACTGTAAACTGATTTGTACAATCCAACATAACTACTCAAGACAATTTATAAATATTTGTAGAAAAATGTTTCATGGTGATAATTTAGTAACATAAAAAACATGGAAAAAGCAATATTGAAATCTATTAACAATGTGATTGTGAAATTTTGTTAATGCCCTCTGTAGCCAATGGTATTTGGTACAAATAAAGGCAAACAGGATCATGAGAAGTCTGACTTCATACAAACTTGTTTTAAACAGAAAATGAACCAGTTAGGCGCTCTGAGCATCTCCAGTCAGTTTCTCACAGCAAAAGAGCCAATTTAACTTAAACAGAAACTTTGGTGTATGATTTGTGACGTTATGCAGCAATTTTGAGGATTACATATCAATGGGTGCTCAAAATTACAATTGAAACAGCCCAACAATGAACACCCCGCTGGTCAAACTTAAAATGCTAGTTATCTGTTACTTTTAACAAGTATTTTAATTTAAGTGTCTCATGGCTAGCTGTGTAACTGTAATTAACTGTAGGAGCTCAGTGAAAGCCTGGTGACTCATTTCAAAGTAAAGAGACGTGACCAAAGGCAAACAGCCGTACTGGCCAAAAAAAGAAAAAAAAAAACCAGGAGTCAAATGCACTAATACTGCCTGTAGACTGAGCTGAAAATACAGTGTGTGAGTTTTGATTTCTGTTGTCACTGCAGAGCTTTTGTACTGGACAAAGTTGTTTTCTCCACATATATATATATATAGCAGTCCAAAACTATTAAGAAAAAGCCCAAAGTTGCACATGGTAACAATATTGTGCAGTTATTTAGTATAAAAAAGTAATAGTAAACTGCACCTAACAAGGATATAAAATAACTGTAACGCAGTGCCATCATCTTTTGATGCTGTGTCAGCAATATACAGAAATCATGAGGTTCTAGGCATCCATATGCATACACAGAATCACTTTTTATGTTGTCCACGTGCAAAATGGCATGCAAAGTCGTATTTGTCTATGCACATGTGACCACAGATGTTGCACTGGAATGGATGTTCATAGCCATGGCACCCCATGTGAATGGTGTAGAGGATATTATCCACAAACTGAACATCACAGTGCTGGCATTTATGGAAGAGTTGTTGGTCCGCTGTGGTCAGGGCAGTGGCAGGTGTGCTAGGCTGGCTGTTGCTGACACTTGCAGTCAGTGTGCTGTTCTCAAAACTGAGGCCTGGAACAGGACTGCAACTTCCGCGGCCTGAGGTGGGAGATTCTTTTTTAGGTGGAGAAGTCTGAACTCCGTTTGAACACATTGCAATGTGTTCACTAGAAACCTGCTGTATGAGGATGGGCTTCTCGTCTGTTAATGACTCCCTGTCTGGAGATGCAGGAGTCTGAGACTCAGGGTGAAGGTCGGCCAACTGGCCAGCTAGTGTAGACAGTTGGTCCAGCGGGTTGTTTAAAGTCAAACCATTTGCACCTCTGTTGCGACTGTCAGTCTCATCTACCTTTTGAAGGTTCTTATGCTCACTGCTGCTCAAATGATGGTGGATCTTGTGAGACAAGTCATTCAGATAATCCGTCTTGGGCAGTCCAATGGAAGGAGGATTGAAGTTGATGAGCAGTCGCCTGCTGTATCCCAGCGAGCCCGTCCTTTTCTGCAGGGAGCCCAGCATTCTCTTGTTGGAGAAAGGAGATCTGACGACCCTCGTTGGAAGAAGCTTGTGGCGGCGGCGGCGGTGATGTGACAGGTTGCTGCGGTCACTACAGCGGAAGGCGCAGAGGTCACATTTGTAAGGCTTCTCTCCCGTGTGTGAGCGCATGTGGGCCTCTAAGTGGCGCTCGTACGCTGAAGCAAACGGGCACAACTGGCAGCGGTGAGGCTTTTCTCCTGAATGACAATCAGGAAAGAAAGTAACTGTGGTTTTAATATTGACATTTCCAGGCATACTTTAGTGTGAAAGAGTAAACAGAGGTGAGGCAGTAAATACAATGTGGTCTTTGTAATGCACATGAAATTATACAAAGTAAGAGTTAGTTGATGTAGGTAAAAGGTTCATGTAGGTCAACTAAAATCTATGACTTCGGAAGACATTCTCAAGAGCATCAGATTATTCTGACCTAAATCGGACTTTATTTTGGTAATTTACTCAGAATTGCTTGCTCTTATTTGCAATATAATATCCAAGGAAACAATGAAATATGACAAATAATAAACACTGACAAACCACTTGAACACGTGATGAAAAACTGATGACAGGCTAGCTGGTTTTAATTGCTTAACAACAAATATTTGCTGTCTAAAACAAACAAGATTGCATTTCCCACTATGTATAACTTATAACAGGTATTTCCAAACATTTCTATGTACTCTGTAAAGAGTCATGGATTTGTTCTGGGCAGGATTTTGCATTTGTTAAGACACTGCCACTATAATCTGCACACAAGAGAGGCTATATAGTAGCTCTGTCTGCACATTATGTGAAAAACTGAAGTGTTGCTGATGCATTTATGGTACTGATTTAAAGTTGACTGGGACAAAAAGATTTTTCATGAATGTTTTGTAATCTGGAAATCTATCTGAACTTTCCTGTTGACCTTGACATCCAATGGCATTTAGCAGTCTCTCAGGAGTATGTGTGGACTGCCTGCACTGTTTCAGATAGATTTCCTTTTATGGTGTTGATGTGGTAAATGAATGCAGTGTGAACACTCACCTGTGTGTATGCGGATGTGCTCTATTAAACGAGCCATCCCCTTGTTGGCATAGCTGCAGTAGCTGCACTTGTACTTCCCATCGCAGGTCCTCTCCAGGCCGTCCATCTGTACGTCCGTCCCATCCTCCATTGATAGACTCACCTCCACGGACGGAGGGTCCAGACCGTTCTGCTCACTCCTGGGGGCAACTGAAACCAAACATAAGCGGACTTTAACATATTACAGAAGGTTATTAAAGATACATATGTGAATAATCAATTGCATTCTCTTCCCACCTGCTTGAAAAGGCTCCCCTGACTCCTTTTCTCCGCAAACAGAGCCTGAGATCATGTTGACATGCTGGGTTTGTTGTGTCAGGTATTCCTGAAATTCCCTCACAAAATCCACAGGCTCGGTCTTTATCTCTTCCATTTTCCCGCTTCGCTATTAAATCCTGAAAAGAGTACAAAGAAGCTCAGTTGTTACCCAAACGTGTGATTTTTATCTTAAATACGACTGCTGATAACCTTCAGTTCCTACAAAACGTCTTAATGGTTAGCTCATAGCTATTATCAACGATGCTAATGCTACCTAGCTGTCTCGATCATTACAGTAATTTCCAGAAATGCTAACACAAGCAGTCTAACATCTAAAATCAACCCAAACGCAACTCAGACTTAACCTTACAGCGTCTGGTCAAGTAGCATTATCGATAAGCAGAGAGGAGTGTGAAAATTGAGCCCGAGGTATTTTATCTACACAAAATCGTTACCAAGTGAACGCTTCCGTTTTTTTCTGATACCTCTCTTTTCCGTTTCCCGCAAACGCAACTGCTGCCTTCAGATACTGTCGGAGGAAATGGATTGATCAATTGCGCATATTCTTACAAGTCTCGTGAATACTTCTTAAATGAGTGAAAGCTCTTTATATTTCTTTCGGGTTGCCAAAATTTGTCTGTTTATTAAAATAGTTTATCATCATGAGTGGTAGCTTAAGTTTCTTTTCTTATTCCCAGTAGTTTGATCATTAACGGTACTACACCACTATAGAACTTGAGTGTCTGACTCTTACAGGGGGCGCTTGAAGTCAACATCACATGTAAACATTTCATAACAAGTCATGGCTGCCCCGTTGGCTAGACTTTTCTCTAAGGTGAGTCTGATTAAAAAGGTCATAATTATTTTCATTTTCAGGATAACAGCACCGATTTTAATGTATTTTCAACTGCATCGGCCGGTTATACTTGAATTACGTAACCTGGGTGACTCGTGGATGTGATGATACTAGCTAAGAAATGGCTAATGTTAGCTCGAGAGCACAAACTCGTCTTCAAAACAAATTTAGCCAAACACTAAATGAAACGTTTTACTGATTAATTTAGGATTAGTGGTGAATGGCGGCCGAAATGCCTGTCAAACACGTCTGTTAAAATGTTGCATTTACCTAAATACGCAGTTAGGCTAAGCATTTCCACCGTTGTCTGCCCTGCTGTCAGTCCTGCAGACAGATCTCTCGACCATGGGGTGCATGTCGGGCTGGATGGAGGACCATGTCCAACAGACCTGCCCCAGACATGGCTTCAGATGGGGCAGCCGGGATGGTCTCCTTTCCTCCGCTTCAGACATACTCAGAGGAAGAAAGCATGATGAAGGAAGCAGGTGAGCTGGGATGCTGGTGACAGGTGACCTACTGCTGCTGACAGCTGGATGCAGAAATTCCTCAAACCCTGAACATCTATTTTTTTTGTTCCACAGTGAAAAAATTTGCTCAAGAGCGCCTTGCTCCATTTGTGTCGAAGATGGATGAAAACTCTGCCATGGACGAGGAAGTGATCAAGTCTCTATTTGAACAGGGTGTATGTAACTCATTTACCTGTGATTTAACAGATGTATCATTAAAACCAAGCCAATGACAGTCTTTCTTTTCTGTCTAGTGACTCTGATATTGCACTTTCACAGCTCATGGGCATTGAGATCGACCCAGAGTATGGTGGCACTGGCTCCACATTCTTCTCCTCCATTCTGGTCATTGAGGAGCTGGCGAAGGTGGATCCCTCTGTTGCTGTGCTCTGTGACATCCAGAACACTCTGATCAACACACTGGTTGCCAAACTGGGCACACCAGCTCAAAAAGAGCAGTACCTCAGCCGACTTTCAACCGACATGGTGAGCAACATACTGTTTCTCAGTGTGTGGCATCTATATTGTTATTGTGGTATAGATTAAATGATGCTTTAGTCATTTGATCTAAAGATGAAGACAGAAAGATGTTTTTACTTGACCAACCATTTTATTTGATAAAATAAATCAAGTGGGTGATGATAATCTGCAATTTTCTGTACTGTTTTCCTGCATTCAACTATATTTAATGTCATGCAGATTGGAAGCTTCTGCCTTTCTGAAGCAGAGTCTGGTAGTGACGCCTTTTCTCTGAAGACACGTGCAGAGAAACATAAAGACTATTATATCATTAATGGATCCAAGATGTGGATCAGCAACGCAGAGCATGCAGGGGTTTTTCTGGTGATGGCCAATGTGGACCCATCTGCTGTGAGTTCAAAATAGTTTGAAATGAAAGAGTAAAACCTACCAAAGTGTCAGTCCTGTGTAATGTAAAGACGACCTGACTTTTGATTGACAGGGATACAGAGGCATCACCTGCTTCATCGTGGACGGGGACACGGAGGGGCTTGAGATTTGCAAGAAGGAGAACAAGCTCGGCCTGCGTGCGTCCTCCACCTGCCCGCTCAACTTTGACAATGTCAAGGTATTATCAAGCGCCCTGTGCTGTACCAGACTAATGTAAACTAAGTGCATACTGTGACTTTTCCTGCCTCTCTGCTCTCTCTTGAAGGTTCCAGAAAAGAATATCTTGGGTCAAATTGGTCACGGGTACAAATATGCAATTGGAATGTTAAATGAGGGCAGAATTGGAATTGCTGCTCAGGTAACTTTTATTTAAGTATGTAAAACAACCTAAATTTGCTTTGTTCAAGACTACAATGTGCAAAATGGAAACACTGCATGTTTTAACTTTGTCTGCTGTGTTTCAGATGCTTGGGCTGGCACAGGGTTGCTTTGACAACACTATTCCTTACACCAGACAGAGGATGCAGTTTGGAAAACGAATTTTTGACTTCCAGGTGAAAATTAAAATCCTGTCCTTTTACACAACATGTTTGTGACTATCTACATTATTCTAAAAGCTAGTATATTCAGAGAATTTATAATGTTTACGCTTTGTAATCCAGGGCATGCAGCACCAAATAGCACATGTAGCGACACAGATTGAAGCTGCTCGGTTGCTGACATACAATGCTGCTCGTCTGAAGGAAGCTGGGAGACCTTTTATCAAGGAGGCCTGCATGGCCAAATACTTCACTGCAGAGGTGAGCCTCCTTATTCACTGACTACAGCTCAATACAAGGTCTTGTTGATATTCTATGTGGTGCTACTGTCTATATTTTATAGTATCAGAAATGAGTTTTAAAGTGATCATTATAATATCTGTAATGTTTTGTCTTCCTCAGGTTGCAACCTTAACCACATCTAAATGCATTGAGTGGATGGGAGGGGTAGGCTTCACCAAAGACTACCCCATAGAGAAATTCTACAGAGACTGTAAAATCGGTGAGCATGACTGGACAAATGCGCACTGCCAGACGAATGCTAAATCAGTGTTTGGACCCTGTTTGTAAGGTTGTTGTTTAGGTAACTGAAGCCACAGTTGTGGAAAGGACACAGCTCATAAGGGCTGCAGGTTAGGTGCAGCAGTTTGTGATTGGACTAGAGAGGGGCGGAGAGAGGGGCTGATAGCAGCCGCTGTAATCAGACTCTGCAGGAATTTCCCTGTCTGACCCCCTTCAGAGTGCCATTATACCAGCACACAGCCAAGAGAGCTGTCAGGGCAAAATGTCACTTTTCCTTTCATCGCCATCATCTTTGCTCTCCAGTCATCCAGCTGGGGCACCGGCAGACTGCATAATAAGCCCCTTTGTCTGCTGATAGTGAAAGCTGCAGATTCATGTAGGGGAATTCAACAAAATTGACCTTGTTTTGTGTGGCAGGAATTCATTCTGATGCTTTGTTTTGTCTCCATGTGCAGGTACCATTTATGAGGGCACGACAAATGTCCAGTTATCCACAATGGCCAAGTTCATCGATAAGGAGTATGACCACTGAGACGGTCTGACCGGAGCCTGACTGATTGCACTCTGATGTGTTACACTCCACATTCTCTTCCTAAAAAGATGTTGTTTTAGAGTTATTGTGTTTCTAGAGTTTTGTTGCAGTTCCAGATGTTTGTCTTCAATACCACCAGATTATGCTGTGTTAAGTAGTTCACACTAATAAGGTTATATTGATAGGTGTTATATATCCAGAGCTCTATGTTTTTTTCAGATCTGTAGGAACGAGTTTGTTATACATAGAGCTCTTTCCTCTCATCCATATTTGTCCTCTTCTGTTTATTTGAGACATGGTGTTTAAATCATGTCATAATTACATAACTGATCCACATGTTGCAATACGAGAGTTAGTTTTTGAAACATATTTAATGGGATTATTTGAATGTTTCAGTGCCTTCAGAACAAATACTTAAACTAACATCGATCACCTCTAGAATTCCAACACTTGTATACTCCATAAATGCTGTGCAGAACCTTGTCATGAAAATAAGGAAGTGATTTTTACACTGTATCAGGAAATAATCTGTGTAGAATAATCTGTCTGTATCTTTGGCAATATCAATAAATGTATGCTGTTTTGAAGTCATTCGTCTCGTTTTTGTGTCCTTGCTTCTTTGCAGAAGCTTCTTTGCAGAGAAATACCGAGTTCTGTCGCTAGATGGCAGCATTCAACAGAGTGAGAGCACTGAGTTGAGGCGACCTCTCACTTAAATATCATTCAATTATTTCTTTTTCAACTGCCTGTCATCTCTAATGATGCTTTATAGAATTTTCTGAATGTTGATACTTCAGATGAAAAGAGGCAGCTGATGGATTTTCTGGTGAGATTGATAACATAAAGTCGTTTTACACAACACAGATGAGCTGAGTGCAGAATTAAGACCATTACCCAAACATGACTTTTTATAAAAATTAATATGAATCTTGAACAAAATAAATCACCACAGTAAGTTGGATGGGAAAAGTCAGATTCATGTCTGTTAAAATAATACAAATTGTTGATATAAATGCCAAATGTTTCGATACTATGAAGTTAATGGATAACAGTGGACTTATTCTCTAGCCATACAAGACTCCATAGTGAGCCTTGTTTCTCTTTAGTCCTCTGAAAATCATGATCCAACGGTATAAACAAGCTGGTATATGAAAGAAAATATATGCAAACAAAAAGTATATCACATTATTTTCTGTATGAGACAGACTCTCCACTATAGCTAAATTTGACTAATTTTACTTTACTTGATCATTCCAATAATAAATATGGAACAAAAATTCTTAATATTGTACCATTCTGTCTTCTGTCACAAAAGAGAATTGCCTAAAAGATTGAGCATTGTGATCATAAGAATTATTAATTGATTTTGTTATGATAATTAGTAAGTATGGCACCAGACACCAGATCAAACACAGCAGTTTGGTACTTTAAGATCTCCACATAATATTCAGCTTAAATATCTTCTATCATCATATAAATCTTGGGTCATCGTCTCCTTTCAAAAAGCATAATTATTTGTGTTTCACTGTTGGACAATAGATCTGTCCAAGACAACTCACTAATTATTATTTTAACTTGACTCTTCTGAGTCTTGTTCTAATATTATTTGTCATAAGAAGGGTCTATTATACGTGATATTTTTAAATATTGGTAAGCTTCTACATTTTAAAACTCCCCCTGGATCTGATTAACCTCAGTCAGACCACATGACAGGCTTAAAATAAAGACAGAGAGAAAAATTTTACTAATAAGATCAGCTTGATGTTTTCCCAGACATTTTCAAAAATCACTAAAATGACAGGATTGAAAGAGGGGAACACA
>JAPZDZ010000014.1:6788088-6798464 GCA_029783805.1 Acanthurus tennentii | reverse complement strand
CTAATAAGATCAGCTTGATGTTTTCCCAGACATTTTCAAAAATCACTAAAATGACAGGATTGAAAGAGGGGAACACAAGCCAGAGTTTACATCACTGATTGACGGTATTTCCATTTCCCCTCTTCTCCTCTCTGACTTGTTCTGTCTATTGTGCAAAGCCCCTTTTTAATGAACATAATCTGATGAAAATGCAGCTATCTGCTTTTCACTTTGCGCTGGCAAGCGCAGCTCAGCTCGCCTCTTTCTCCACCCCCGTCTTTAACACAGCTATGAGACCTCTAATTATGCAGGGATTCAAGTAGCTTTTCACAAAACACAGTGTTGTCCTTTAGAGCTGGAGAGGGCTCCATGAGCTAAAAGGACAGGCTGCTTGTTTGTAGGTTGAGCAAATTCAATTGATTTGATTAGTTCTCTTCATCTGCTCAAGACTGGCCTAAATGAGGATTTTTAAATGCTATCATGTTTTGTTTTTGTTCATTTCTTTGATTTTTGATCGTTTATAATTAGCCAAATAGCAGTCTACCAAACAGACATATATGGAAAAATTTTCATCCAAAAGATTAATCTTTTTTTCATTACAGGCCCACTTTCTGTGTGTGTGTGTGTGTGTGTGTGTGTGTGTGTGTGTGTGTTTGCATTAGGATTTGGCATTATTTCTAATAGCAAATGAATTGCAGAGGCTAGTTGTTTGATTCAAAAGTCCAGGAGTCATCATACCTCTCCTTCCAAGCATAGTTAATTCCAATTACGAAAAAAGGCCGTTTGAAAGCCTATAAATGTAAATTCAATATCCCTCCTGTTCATTTTGTGTCTTTATTATCTAATCTGATCACACTTGATCATATGAATGTCTTATTACACATACAAATGTAATTTGCTGCATCCGAGCACTGGCATTATTGTAATATGTGACAGAAACAAGACTCGTTGTTACATCCTTTTGCATTAGATCACCTGCTGCCCCTGTGGGCTTGCAGGCTTTTGTACAAAGCTGATTTGAAAAGCCTTTATCAAAATGGTAAGCATTCAATTTGTTGTCTGCCTGTAGCACTTCCTGGCTAATAAAATTAAGTCAATGAGCTCCGGTTCAGGAGAAATACACAGCGCATATTGCTTTCCTGTTGCATGCAGGTGGAACAGATGATGTTTGACTATTTGATACAACAGATGAATGGCAGGTTGATTCTCGGAAGGTCTCAGTGTTAAACAAACATCTTCTCCTGGGCCCCAGTAACCTGTCTTTCTTGTGCTATAAGGAAAAATTGATACTATAAGTCGAAATTTCCTAATTTTTTATGATAGCTTCATATGTGTTTGGGTGATCTTCAATAGTGCGTAAAATGTGCGTAATTTGCGTTATATGTGTGCCAAGGCCACCCTGCTTAAAGCCGAATTTTGAGGCGTGATAATCCTTGGACAGTTTATTCAATTTACTAACTGATATTGCGGCTCGCGCACGCCCCCCCAAAAAACCCGAGACACTTTCCTCTTTAATCTAATTGGATGATAAGTGGGTGCGTAGGCTACTGTTGAGCCCGAAGGCAAAACGCTTGCGCGGCCTTTTTCTTTAGAGTCTATTCTCGTCACAGCCCCTCGCGGTTTCATCTCCAATCCTATTTGCTATTGTACCTGCCCAATAGCAGAGACCGAGCGCTTTTTAACTCGGATTGCGTTTTTTATTTCATCATTACAATCCTGCTCAAGTTTGACGCGGTGATCTTTGCGCTCTCACTCTGATCATCCACAGCAGCTGGACGCAGCTTGAGCCACTTTCTTTTTTACTTCACTTCTGTCTCTCTTTCTCTCGCATGCTTTCAACATAGTCTGCAAAAAGGCAATCTTTCCGGTGTTTTTTTTTCGCTCGGTAAGTTTTGATGGTGATCCACTTCGGACAGTAAACGGTGATGGCAGACTCTGATGCGCAAGAGACTCGCCAACCCGCAAAAGACTCGCCGTTCTCAATAAAGAATCTCTTGAACATTGAAGATAAACCCATAAAGCCAAGAAGCTTGCTCGGCTCGTCCAAAGGAGTGTTTGACGGCAGCTTCTTCTCTCGGCTCGGTGACTTGTCTTTCCCTCGATTTGAGTTGCCAACGCAGAGAATTGGACTATCGGCGCAGTATTTGGAGAGAGCGTCGACCTGGTGGTACCCATACACGTTTGGGAGTCATCTGAGGACCGGAGGTAAATATTAACTGAAATGGTGTTTTTTTCAATAAAAGTGTGACTTTCGAATAATTTTGAAGCGAAATTTGAAATGCCATAAGCCTGGGGATTTACCCCCCTTTATTATTATGAGTTTGTCTATTATTTTAAAATATTTTACACAGACAAAGAAAAAAAAAGTATTATCACAATAAACTGAGTATATAAAATAAATTATAATACAGGCTATGAACAGGCTTCTCACACGTTTAATGGCTAAAAATATATCATTTGATTACTTTAATACTCTATTTTATTTTCTTTGCAGGGTCTGAGAAGGGCAACCAGAGAGAAGCATCACCGGCGCCGGACAGGCGCTCTCCGGATCTCCAAAAAAGTGACCAAGATGCCAAAGAGGAAAGCGCCGACGACGACATAGCGCTGGATGAAAGTGACTTGGAAGAGCCCAAAAAAGAAACAGACCAGGAGGACGAGTGGAGGAGAAAAACAGACGAGCTGGACTGCGATAGGAAGCCCTGTCGAAAGAAAAAGACGCGCACGGTGTTTTCAAGGAGTCAGGTCTTCCAGCTAGAGTCCACCTTCGACATAAAGCGCTACCTTAGCAGCTCGGAGAGGGCAGGCCTGGCAGCGTCCCTGCACTTGACGGAGACGCAGGTGAAAATCTGGTTTCAGAACCGGAGGAATAAGTGGAAAAGGCAGCTGGCAGCGGAGCTGGAGGCGGCCAACCTGAGCCATGCAGCGGCGCAGAGGATTGTGCGGGTTCCCATTCTTTACCACGAGAATGGAGCCACAGACACGACCGGGGGCCCCGCTGCAAACTCATCGGGCAGCCAGTCACTCTTGGCTTTCCCTCATCACATGTACTATTCCCACCCGGTTCCAATGCTGAGGCCTGTTTAACATTGACTGTGTCATAACACGATGTATATATGTTTTTAAATAAGAGTGATCTTCAATGACAAAAAGGCTACCATTTTGTATATTTTGTAGATTTAACAGACAAATTATTATTATTATTATTATTATTATTATTATTATTATTATTATTATTATTATTATTATTATGACATGTAAACATCCTTTATCATTGAGCAAAGGTATTATCCTGATGGTAATTCCAAAGGAACAATCTATTATTATTGTTGTTATTAATATTATTATTATTATTATTATTATTAGACTTGGTGAAACTTACAGGGTAAATGTTCATGACTGGGTAAACTTATTTTAATGTACATGAAATTTGAAAAAACGAGCTTGTTTTGAACAGGTTTGCATCTTCTATGTATTTTACAGAAATATGTGTCGGTGTTTGTAGCAAAACATGTGGAATTTAATATTTTGATATTTTCCAGTTGTGCAATATTCTTGGCTTTTCGTTAGGTCACCAGCCTTTGTCACCTATAGTTAACTTTCACAGGAAAAAATCGTTTTGTTTCTTTTTTTATAGTGAGGACAATCATGCGATCTTATTTAAAAAATCCTCGAAAAACTGCAGGAGATAAGAAATTGTTTTTATGACGCAACGTTTTGCTGGTAATTTTAAAGCCATGAACGAGCCAAAAATAGCCTGTTTTTGTGTATAGTTTTTCTCTGATATTGTTATTGAAATTCTGTATGTTATATGGTCTTTAACACAGTAAAGATTTGTTGAAAAACAGTTGTATCTATCCTTAATATAATCGATGTGTACGTCAAAAAGAAACATTCAGTTCTTAAACCGTGTCTATCTTGGTTTTCCAACATTTGTGAGGATCGAGTGTTTTTTTTAATCTCCTTCTTTATTTCAAAGAGATTTTAAACCACAACGGCAGTTTGTTAAGATTAAGGTCCCCTCCAAAATAAAATTAATTGGATAATTTTATAAGTAAATCAATGATGACAATCGTTTTTTTTAAACTGGTGATTTCTGAAACTGTGAGCATTCGAAAACCTATATATAATTAAGAGTTAGACTGTTCAGACAAATTTTACACACTTTTGGCATTATTTGCTATTGAGCTTTTGTCTTGCTACAAAACGTGCTTGCTAAACAACCGATAACTGTGCAATAAAAGTAGAGTTTCTCGCGTGCAAACTCTAAACTGGCAACAGCTAATCACATTTTAACTAGGCTATATGATGGCATGGTGGCATATGATGATTTTTGTTGGCATAAAAGAAGCCTGAAAAAGCCTTTGATCTAAACTTCTAGCCCATAAATAAAAGATATTTTAGTAGCACTGATTAAACGCTGGTAAAATTATCATAAACCAGAAACAAAGAAATTAAACATGGGCTTTAAATTGGATGAAGTATCCTTGATTTTCTAGTGGAGTCACCGTTTGCCTCGCTAGCACCTCATTCACTATTTTTCTATGGTGGATTATTTTGTTTTATTACGAGTGCCACCTGTTTTAAATGAAAGAAAAAAAATCTATTTGGTCTGTTTGAAAAATACATCCTTTATGTCAGAGGGAGAGAGAGAGAGAGAGAGAGAGAGAGAGAGAGAGAGAGAGAGAGAGAGAGAGAGCAGTCCTGTGTCATGTGACCTGTGATGAGAAAACGGAAATATAGCAAAGCGATTGAATTAACCAATCATATAGCAGGCGGGAATTTGAACATTCGTCTCAACCAATCAGCATCCTCTGGCGCATTGGCAGCGTCTGCACGGGAGTTAGCCTGAGCTTACGGCGGCCACATTGCTCTATAGCATTCGCTGCTTTTTATTTAATTGTAAATCAAGCAAAGTAATTATCCTCAGTTAAGAGGAGAAGCGGTCGCATTTGAACTAAACCAAACTGAAGCGGTAAGTCAAGTTAAGCGGCTAATATCAGGGCTTGTAACCCACATTATTTTTTACCGATACAAGCTAATAGTAGCGCTAACACACACCGGTGGCTGTTGAAGTAGGTTTGATTTAATTTATGGATTTGACTTAATAATTCGGGTTTTCAGTATGATAAAAAAGAATAGCTGTGCTGTTTCTTCGGCTTTCGTAACAGAAAGTCGTGTTATTTAGCTTAAATGTACTCAGTGCAGCCACGTAGCTAGCTTATGCCCAAAGCTGGTCGCTGAGTAGGGCTAACAACAATCAGGAGAGCAACTGACTAATGCTAGATTGTTTAGAAGAGTTCATATTCTGGAACCTAGAGTTTTATCACATTACATAATACCACACGATATTGCTCTTCCTGTTTTATGTGAAGTTTGCTGTAAGCGATATCACTAAATGTCACAGGCCCGTAGTAGTATTTAATATTTTCAGTATATTTTTGTGGAGTGGGCACCGCACTTGACTTGATCTAAAAAAATTTCCTCTTATTTGCTACTATGTTTGACAGCAACTGGTCATATGGCAACTTAAGGCAATTGGCCTTGTGTACTCTGAATTATTTGGAATTCAGTGAAAATACTAGTCATGGATGTAGATCTGAAAAACTTTGTGATACACTGTGATGTGTTTCTTTTTTGCAGATGACGGGCTCAAACGAGTACAAGCTGAACCAGGGACCAGAGGACAGCATCTCTGCTGTCAAGTTCAGCCCCAGCACAACCCAGTTCCTGCTTGTTTCCTCCTGGGACTGCACTGTCCGTCTCTTTGATGTCGGAAGTAACACCATGCGCATGAAGTACCAGCACACAGCTCCAGTTCTTGACTGTGCTTTTTATGTAGGTCACAAATTTTTGTTATTGTTGAGGTTCGACCTTGACATTTCTAAGCACAGAATCATGGTGTTTAGTCCACACAGATAACCTTCCACTTTTACTTGCAGGACCCAACACATTCTTGGAGTGGAGGGTTAGATGCACAATTAAAAACTCATGATTTGAACACTGACCAAGGTATGTCACACACCCGCAAAATATTGGTACAAATTCTTAGGAATGGCATTGTCACTTTAACCTATCGCAGAATTTCCCATATATGTAATTATTTTCTTTGTATGTTTATTTATGCTATTGTTAAATCTTATCCTCAAACAGACACAATAGTTGGAACACATGATGCCCCCATTCGTTGTGTGGAATACTGCCCAGAAGTTAATGTCATGGTAACTGGGAGCTGGGACAGATCAGTTAGGCTCTGGGACCCAAGGACGCCCTGCAACGCTGGCACCTTTACACAACCTGAAAAGGTAAAGTAAAACAGGCTAAGCATTGTAAGGTATAATGTAGTTTTTAGCAGTTCACTAAATGAGTGAAAAGTGTTATGTGCATGTTTTTGTCCAAGGTGGAATCGATTTAGAATCTTTCATGTCTGCATCATGTTGCATTTAAGAATTGATTCACTCCCAACCCTAGTGGGATATTAGTCAGAGTGAAAAAAAATTCTTATGCTTATGTCATGTATAGCATTTTCAGGAACACTTAACACATGCGCACAAACAGGTAGCCTTTGAAAATGCACTGTTTATGGCCTAAATATCTGAGAAAATAAGGAACTTGTAATTTTGTTCATTTACTGTCAAAAAATTGCATATTACATGAGTGAAGAAGGTGCTTTTTCATTTTGACTCATTCATTGTTAAACGTGTTTGCTTGGGTATCGAGTAAGACTTCTGGCATTGCTAGTGTTGTGTCTCCCTCTTGTCTCAAACTTTTTATCTTTGTGAAAGGTGTATACCCTCTCTGTGGCTGGAGATAGGCTGATTGTTGGCACAGCTGGAAGACGAGTCCTGGTGTGGGATCTGAGGAACATGGGCTACGTACAGCAAAGAAGAGAGTCCAGTCTCAAGTATCAGACTCGCTGCATCAGAGCCTTCCCCAACAAACAGGTACAGTTTAAATCAGAAATGACTTTATTAATCAAAGAGCACACCGTTCTAATAAAAGATATAGACAAGAGTTAAATCTTGACAGGTAATTTACTCCTAATAGAGCATCACCTTACGGATTGCAATCCCTGTGTTAATGTGAAGAAGTTGGATGGTAACTTCATATTCTCTGTCTTTGCTCCAGGGTTATGTGTTGAGTTCAATCGAGGGACGTGTAGCTGTGGAGTACCTGGACCCAAGCCAGGAGTTTCAGAAGAAGAAGTACGCCTTCAAGTGCCACAGGCTGAAGGAGGATGGAATTGAATATGTTTACCCTGTCAATGCCATCTCATTTCACAGTATTCATAACACCTTTGCCACAGGTACGATTAGTTAGTCAATACTTGACAAAAGAATTTTTTCCTTCCTACATTTGTTTGTTTCTGTGACAATTTGTCCTTATTAAGCTCATAGAATTTCCTGTGACCTTTAGCACTGAGCTGCCAAGGTTGCAAGAGGAACACAGTTATTACAGATCCATATCTCATCAGTAACACAGCCTAAACCTTGAGATGTTTGACCTTGAGCCTCTCCTTTTACCAGGTGGCTCAGACGGCTTTGTGAACATCTGGGACCCGTTCAACAAGAAGCGCCTGTGTCAGTTCCACAGGTACCCAACCAGTATTGCCTCACTGGCCTTTAATAATGATGGAACAATGCTCGCAATCGCCTCCTCCTACATGAACGAGAAGGGAGACATCAGTCATCCAGAGGACGCCATCTTCATCCGCCAAGTCACAGATGCCGAGACCAAGCCCAAGTGAGTCCCTCCCTCTACTCTTGTGTCCTCAGTATATGACATCCTGGTACTTACTGAATCTGTGACCAGCTGCATTTACAAGGAGCACGTCCAGCTGCAGCATATTCTGATCTCTATCTCTGTCCATCCACTTTTCAATATCCGACAGTTGAAAGATAGACAGATTATGGATGTGAAAATCCTCCCCTCAGTTTGTGTGTCTATGCTTTCATAAATACACTCACAACTGGACAAATATAAACCTGCTGTACATTGTAATGCAATATGCTACATGTGTCAAATGAGAAATGTATGTTTTATTTACGCTAAGGCAGTTCAGGTGGTCATCTCTCAGGCTGGTTGTGTTTGTTGTATTGATTTGTATTACACTGAAGTGTGTTATATTGAAATGCAGCAAATAAGAAACTTGGGCAAATGATTTGTTTGGAATTTTTAAATTTATTTTGCCAAAAAAATGATTGAAACCTTGAGTTATTTATCACAATGGTTCAAAAATACAATATACAGACATGGTTATTTATTTGTAAATTGTAATCTCAATGAGCTGATGTCTGCTGCCGTTTCTGTGCATCAAAGATATTCTGACTTCCATTTGAATGACACCTAGCATTGATAGTAACTTTCTGGTTAGGAACTGTAGCAATATCTTCCAAATATATGAATATTAATTTAGTATAGGATAGGAAGTCATTTATATTTCTAATAACAGTTCCACAACATCTGTTTTATCAGGGCTTTGTTCCTTTATGTCAACAGATTAGGTAGATTGTTCAGGCAATTAACAAAATCTGCAAAATGTTTGTTTCATTTCAGTTTTTATAGCTTTCTCCACCTGCAGACTGTGGTAGCTAATGTTTGGCTTTTATTAATAAAAAAGATTGTTTAGTTTTACTTCACTGTGTTCGGAGTGATTTGCCTCATGTAAGTTAGTTTGACCCCAGTTTATTGTTTGTTGTAAGGACATCATATTTTACTAAGTGTGTTAAACCCCCGACAGAAAAAACACTGAATCTGTATTTAATAATGACTTGTCCTCCATTGGTTCACTGACTGCTCCTGAGTTAATTGAACCTGTTTTTTTGGTTTACAGGTCAACCTAAGTCCGTATTGGAATGGTTCCCTCTGCTTATGAAGCCTTTATTACATTTGGGTTATCTGCTGCCAACCAGTGTACCATTATAAATTGTTTCTTGCCATTTCTTTTCCTGTTTCTTTGCTGTCAGAAGTGTTTTTCTAAAAGCCTTTCTTTTTTTCCAGTTCTTGTTAAATATTTCATTGTTTCTTGTATATTCTTTACACTCTTGTTTTTTCCTGAATAAAACAGATTTGTATACACCTTTTTTTAAAAATATTTACAATCATTTTTTTCATTCCTGACACTTAGACTGTCCTTTGGTAAGTCTTGTAACACTTATATGAGTTTAAACATTTTTATTTAGAATTTTGCCCGAGAGCATTAAGTCAGTTAATGCTTTGACCCCTGTTACATGTGCTACCTGTGGAGAAAAACCTGAGAAATGCCAGGAATGTGTCAGAGGCCGTTCTCTTGATGATGTGTTGAGGGAAAGCGATGATCCACTCGTCTTGCTGAGGTCTCCACTTGCCCCCAGACAGTGACCTGTACTGATAGACATCAGAGGTCTACGACCTAAACCAGATCCTGCATTATTGTTAGGGAGAAATTGGGAGAAAACCACTAAACTGGATGACCCGACTGCATCTGGCAGACTGGCAAAAAAAAAAGGGGTTCGCACTAAAATAAAAGGATCATGAGGCTCGTTTATAGGTTTCTCTTCATTTTTAATAGTGCATTATCAGGTGAGTGCTCTGAGTGGTAAATTCAGGTTTACTAGAACAGAAGCACTCTGAGTGCTGCCAATTTTTATAATTTTCCTGACACAGCTGGGTGGTTTATAACTCCATTCAGAAACTCAGAAAAATAACAAAGACAGAAAATCTCCCCATGAGAGTCCAATGCATTCAGCTCTTACAAATTTAGAAGATAAAACACAATGGAAGAGATGTTTCAGGGGACCGATACTTTTTTTTTTATCATTATCATTGGATTCATCTGCTGTTGTTTTGCAAGTTGTTACACTGGTGACAGTCAGATGCTGCACAGACCTTTTTTAATGCAGTATTCAGCATCATCTGAATGGGAAAAGCAAACATGGAGCGCTGCCCTGCAAAAGTCTAAGTGGAGTCTTTTCCCCTCAGTTCAGATTTTCAATTGCAACTAATGCAATTTCTGAAGCCCTTCAGCCAAAGCAGCAGAGAAGATATAGATGTCAATTATTCTATTTGAGAGCTCCAATTTTTTCTAATGGCTCTATCTGCTTCTGCGGTATCCTGGAAATGATTAGTTCGGATTGGTTAAATGATGTAACTAATTCCCATGATTGTTGATAATGAGTCCATCTTTGACGTTGGATTATGACTGCAGCTTAATATGAAATGGCATTCATTTTGGGACGTAATTACTGGCCATGAAGCAGACGGGCAATGGCCAGGAGTTTGTTGTTGGGGCAACAGTGAAATTACCTTGTTTCCTGCTCTCTTTGTTTTCCACTAAATTGGAAAATTGTGTTCTTTTAGTGTGCGTTAAAGCTGTTTTCTTGTTTGTATTGGATATCTGTTATGGAAAAAAGTAATTT
>JAPZDZ010000014.1:6721491-6735004 GCA_029783805.1 Acanthurus tennentii | reverse complement strand
ATTTTTGGCAAAGAAAAGGTTGTTAAAATTCTCCAGAAAAGCCAGCAGAGTCTTAGTATTCAAAGCTGTGAGAAACTACAAAACAACCCTACTTGAACAAAGCACCAACACTCTTAAAGTTAGCCTCTATTCTCTTTGCATCCATTTAAAAAAGCTGAAATTGTGCTTCAATTCCATGCTAACCTAAGCTAGTGCTAGTACTTTGAAGCTAGCAAGCACAGCAACAAGTGCCTCTCCATGCATGCTGCATTAGTTGTGAAAATGTGACGTAATCTTCTTGGAATAAGTGTAACCTCTCCGTACTGAAGGGATGTGTGGAGGTTTGCCAGGTCACCGTCTTGCCCTCCTGGATTTGGCAAACTCTCTCAACTTCCCTTGAAATCTGCACTCATCAGTATAGCCGTGTTTCATTGTTGCCAAAGTTTGGATTGGAGGAGCCGATCAATTTATGGCAGTGAGAAAGAAAAAAAAAAAAAAGGAAAAACACTGGACAGTTTGTCAAGAGTGATATAACTTTTGTAACCGCAGCAATTCCGACTGTTTCCACCTTCAATCAGTCTGAGTCAGTGGGAAGCGATTTTTCTGTTCACACCACAGCACAGGTGGTAATGAAACAACGCGAGCGTCTGACTGAGACGGACTCAGCTGCAAATGACTGAGATTCTGCACACTGATTCTCACCCCGGGAGCCGGCGATTATCTACAGGTGGGCGGCACTGACCGTAACACACAGCTTAATCATGGTTCACCTCAACCCACTCGGTCAACTGGACCCCCTGAGTGAGAAATAAGCCACAGCTCAATGTGGAAAGTGGACACCTCGCTGTGTAAAACAAAGGAATGATTGTAGTTTATCTCTTAATAAACCCTTTGACTTGGAACCAGGAAACAAAAGAGGTTAATATCAAAGCTCTAAAAGCCTGAATCTCTAGTTTATTAGTCACTGACACAACAAATTGGAAATCTGCATGAAACTGTAAAGCTTTTCTAATGCTTTCAAGTGTTTTAGTACAGCTCTGCAAAATCTAATTTTTGATGTTAAGAGATAAATTAACATTTAAACCAATCACTGGCTAAAACAATCACTTTTGACAGATAAAGGGAAGACCTGAATGTACAAAAAATAGAAAATATGAAAAGATAAACGATAGTCAAAGAATAAATGTTGTGTTTGCAACATTATTTTTCTGTTACAAACCACTGCACAAAAGACAAACTCCAAAAACCTGAACCAACTTAATTTTGGCTTTTTGTCTCCACATCTGAATGACATTTGGATGAATTAATGAAAACTGTGATGTAGAATCCAACATCTGCTTCAAATAGCAGTAAACAAAAATCATGTTGAGCCTGTGATTCCTGTTGTTCTCTTGTTTCTCTTCTGTTTATCACCACATGGTTTTTGTTTGAGTGTGTACTATGAGTTATGACGTACATGTGGTCGCTGCTACGAAGTGTCATTACCGCACTTTCACTGCGGAGATTTATTTGTTTTATTTGTTTGTTAGTTTGTTTTATTCTGTGAGGTTGCAGACGTGGTTCGTAAGTGTTTATACCAACAGTAACCAGTTGTATCAGCATCGGTATCAGCACTTCTATACTTTCCTCTGTGGTAAACAGTGACTTTTTCTTGCACTGGCAAGCTGCAGGTTCACTTTTCTGTTAAGTGCTTCAGGGAATTTAAAATGGTCTTAAATAAACTGCATGACCAAGGGGAAACTACAGGGTTCTTACCTGTTTCTGTTCCTGCCTGACTGCTTTTCTCTGTCGGCAGGCAGTCTAAGTAACAGTACATTAACCTTACAATAATGTTACCTGTGTTAGCTGGTGTTTCCCCTGAGGGACAAACATAGAGCATGAGGATGCAGAGGTGCTTTGTTTGTGTGATGCACTAAAAAATACAAAGAGAAAGTGTAGAGAGATTTAGTGAGGGATTGGGAAGCCAGAGACAAGGCTTTAGGCACCACCACCTCAGCTTGTCGACATATTCAATTATGTTTTGCTTTAATAATCAGAAAGGTTGTCCCCTAACTTGTAAAAATCAGAAATATGTTGTCATACAAACACACACACATCAACATCTGGACAAGAGGGGAACAAGCACCTTTTTTTGTACTTCAAACACTTACAGTAACCATAAACTTTCCGAACATTAACCAAATATTTAACACTTATAGTACACTTGATTTTAACTGCAGTTTGTTTGGAATAAACAAAGACTGCAATTCACTGATATCTCTTTATTTTTCCACTTAAATTTGTTTAATCTTTTCTCATTTTCATCGTTAATTAAATCTTGTGATGTCTTATCATTCTCTACATAGCTCCACATAACTTTAACCTGAGGAGGCCAATCAGCAACAGGAAGTACAAGCACCTGCATGAGTGTTCGAGGCTTTTAATATATTAAGATAAGCATGAAAATTAATACTTTCAACATCCTTTTAGGTTTTCTGTATCTGATGTAAGAAAACATCCAGAACACTTAAAATGTGTTGCAAATTGCAAGTATTTCTTGGTGTTTGACATGCAGATTAAAACATTTATCAAAGTCACAAATTACAGGATTGTAAAACCATTTACTAAACGGTCTCTGTCTACTTTCCAGATTGATTCATAATTAATTATGTAGATAAGTCATCTTCCAGTAATATAACCACACAGCACTATGATGTGCTCCTCAATCCAGAGCTCCTGGGTGGAGCAGCTGTGTGTGATGACTCCAAACACAGTGTGTGTGCTGTGTGTGTGAGTGTGTGTGTTTGCTCTGCTGTGCTTCTCCCTTGCAGGCTTCTGTTGGGTGGAGTTGGTTTTCCTCGTTGCCCAAACCTGTAACATCTGTGCTGTGGCTGCTACAGTTTAAAAGAGCTGTCTCATCGGGCAGAAACCTCTTGACTTCCTGGCAACCTCCCACGCAACGACGAATTTGGTCGATTTTTTAAATTGCTTTAATTTTCATCCTCTGCGTTGGCTTCCTCTTTGTGTGTGAATAATTTCCGTTTCACAGAACAAGTAACTGTTAGACTAAACTCATAAAGTGTTTGTGTCTTGAGTAACTTTTGGGAATTCTGGGTATTATTTCACCTGTAAACGATTTAATCCAGTGGTTTTGAAAAACAATTGTCTTTCTTACAATTAAAGCGGTCATCTGGTTTTTACATATTATTTAGATTGTTTTATTCTAATAAAATACTTCTTTCAGTCACACAACAGTCTGTTAACTTGCTCCAGGTTTAAATATCCAAAAAACTACAAGATGGATTGTGATGCAATTCTGTTCATTCATTCTTGTCTCCAGAAGTCTGGTAGGTTCAGTAAGCCTCTGACTTTTTTGGTCATCATTAGGTTGAAATTTGTTGTGTTGAATGAAATATCTCAGCAACTATTGAATGGTTTGCCAAGAAATATGTTTTATTTTCCCCACAGGAAGAACTGTAATAAATTTAGTGATTTCCTGACTTTCAGTGTTGTGTTATTATCATTTGAAACTTGCAATTGGTCCAACTCTTTGGTTTATGATTGAATACCTGTTAGCATGCTATGACGCTCAACTAAAAAACACTGTGTCAAAGTAAGCTGCAGCCTCACAGAGATGTTAGCTAACAGTCTAATCCAACAGGAAAAGAAAGAAGCTAAGTCGAAGCAGAAGAACATCTGTGAAATGTGATGAAATGGTCTAATAATTCTGCTGTTTCTTGTTAATTTGTCCTCCAAAAAACCTTTGTTGCCCAAAGTTTTGTTTAAAACTTGTCCAACGCTCCATTGGATTTTGTCTCAGCAATGATGTCACATTCCCAGATCTTAACAATCACTTTCAGCAACACATAATCAGCACAATGTGATTACTGTTAGTGGGAAGCACGACCAAAGGCCACGGTTGCACGAAACTAGTATTTCCTAAATGCTTAACTTAAAACAAGTTAACCAAAGTACTTCTCAGAGATATACTGCATTTCTTCAACTTTCTTTCTTAAAAAAATACTTTTCATTCACCATCCCTCTCTTTTGCTGACCGGACCGTCATCTTTGATGTCCATCGAACCAGCGGAGAGTCTAATCTGTCCCAGAGGCACCAGAGCAGCAGAGGTTAAGAGCTGGTTTAGAGAAGCTGCATGGCGACTCGCCCCTGTGATAGCAGGCCGCCACTCTTCACTTCAAAGGCTGGACCGACTTCTGAAGAAGCGCCGGCCTTTCAACTGCTGGCAAGGTCAGCTGGTGCCTGTGTCTTCCCACACATCTGAGCGGTATCACAGCTGCAGGCCACAGCGGCTACACTGCACACCCTGCACACTGTACAAGCCCATCATGATCCACACCCACCTTCACTGACGGGGGACTGTCTGCAGCCCATATGGGAGCAGCTCAGACCTCCATTTGTCCAACAAGTTCTTGCTGTTTATCAGGATGTGCACTTTTTAATTGTCAAACCTGACTTTTTTTTAGTAAATGCATAGTTTGTTGCACCAAAAAGACAAAAAGGGGAATTCAAAAGTCATTGATTTAAGGTGAATCTACAATACTTATTTAGGTTTTGTGACTTATTGTCTGTACTTTTGGTCAAACTTCTCACATCTGACACCTGAAGCATGCTGACCCTGTATCTTCTTTCTTCTTTTTACACCAAAAAGTCATATTTAACTGACTTTTGTGCCCCAAAAAACTAAAAGTTAGAACTTTTACCTCTGTGGCTTTCTTATCGAGGCCAGTCTGGCTTTGTGTTTGTTGTGAAGGCTCAGCTCTCCAGCCCTCCTGGGACTCGAGTCAACATTGGTGTGGTGTTTGAGATTTCAGGCTCTGAAAAAACTTTCAAGTAGGATACAAAGCTGGCAAAAACTGGCTGGAGAGATAAGAAACCTGTTCAAATATGTGTTAGCATCATAAGTTTGTGTTGTTTTTAGACATGCCAGCAACTTTACAGATTGATTGCCATGACACTGTGCACAGATGTTCATATGCTCGGATGTGAATCTTGATCATTTAAGGTTTTGCACAAAGTGTTTCAACATACATTGAAGGAGTGTCTTGAAATTTGCAATGCACATATCCCCCACATGATGAACTGTTTATGGTTATACCTGACCATGCAGATCTTCTGACTGTTTCTCTAAAAATTAATCTACGAAAGATATGTATGTCAAACTCCCATGACCTTTCCAACAAACCCATAAGGATGAAGAACTAACCCACTGTGCCACAAGATATATATATATATATTTATAATGCATTCATGTCCAAAATTGTCCATAAATCTATAATTTTGTTTCCTCCCTTTAGGTTTAACACAATATTTAGTCACCAGCACTTATTTATAAGGATCAGGAATTGAAACTAATCACCTATATGATGAATAAAATCACAACATTTGCAATAGAAACTGATTCACTAAGATGTTGTTGGTTGTTTTTGTGATTAAAATTAAAACCAGTTTGGATTGTTTATTCCCTCCTGCTCGATAGAAAATCACTAATGGGCAAATAAACTCCATCCCATCCCCATAACTTTGTTGTAATTACTGTGGTTAATTTTAAGCAGCATCTCGTTTGATTCCTGCAGTTGTGAGATCACATCTTGGGAGTGCAGAGGAGGAAAGGCTTTAATTATCAGAGCTCTGCTGGGGCTTTTACAGATCACTGGCTTCTTCTGACAACAACACCAGCCTTCCTCCTCTCTGGCCAACATGCAATTAGAGGAAGACCTCAACCTCTTATCTCCTCCTCTAAAGGTTATTGAACAGAGGCTCACACACCTGTCATCATCTCGGAGCACTGGAGAGCATGGGACTTATAAGAGCTCGTTAATTTCACCGTGTTCCCTGTAGCACCGAAACAAAGTCAGTGACTTTAAAAGTAAAACAGAGAGTATGTACACAGCAGTCAGACATAATGAGGGATGCTGCATTAAAGGATATTATAGGTTTTAATCAGTTAAGATGAATGAGAGAGGATTTAAAGTTTAATGTTTTGGATGTTAAAGACATTCAACTTAGTTCCTGAAACTCAAATAAATCTTTATTCAGCTTTTTTTCAGTGATTTCCCTGGTAAGTTTCAGTGAAAAGTATTTGACAGGAGCTGTTATATCTTGTTCTTGGTGCATTCAAGGGAAGCCTGGCACTGTACATTTAGGAGTTGGCTCTGCATTGCATCAAGCATAGAGGTTTGAATGCAGGTTAGATGGAACAAAACTGCCTGAGCTTGTAGTTTGCATCCTTCACAATCATTTTTTTCTAGATTTTGAGTCCTTTATTACTGTAGCAAGCTTTGTGAGTCACGATGAGAGATGTGTCTGATGTCTGTTAAAAGACTGTGAGCAAGCTAACATTTATTGTTATGCAGCATCAACAAAAGCTGACAGAGTTTGTTAGATGACATCACCAACAAATTCTCACCCAAACTCATCACATGCAGAGGTTTTATCAGGATTCCCTTGTCATCAAATTTTAACAGAGTTCCTCTTTTGCATGTTTTGGGACACACAAGCCCTCCAGCCAGAGAGCCCTTCAAATGTAATGTTGCCCAGTGAAATAGAATTAATTAAAAGTATGCAAATTGAACATTATCTTCTCTAGATTTAGACCTAAATTGCATTTTTAATTCCAGGAAACTTGGACTTGGAATCATAAGAAAATGAAGGAACCATAAAACTATGTACTGTCATGAAATTATGATGAAATTACCCTAACCCTTAAAAAAGTGTCACTAAACACTTCGAAGTGCATTTTTCTGTATGAAAAGTGCTACAAAACTGAAGCTTAATTAATCATTTTTGGTGCTTAATGAAATAAAATCATCGTATTTCCTCACAAGCTATTCAACAATTTCAGTTTGTGCAAACTTAGTCTTTATTTAATAACTTGCCAAAACCAAAATGTATAAAAAAAAATTTAAAACAATGACACACAAAAGGTCACTGAGTCCACAAGACTTTTTTAAAAAAGACCAAAAAAATTGTACAAGTACAGGTAATGAAGCTTTGGTAATAGTTTATATAACTGTTACATAAGTTAGTAAGTATTCACATAATGACAGTTGTGGCTGTTTCTCATACTGACTAAAATTAGATGCCATGACAGATTCCTCATCTGTAACTTATATATGAATTTTATTTTATTTAAAAAAATAAGTTCTAATGTGATTATGTCCTGCCATCTGCAACATCAGCTTTTATCAATAATAGCAGAGTTATTACGGAAGATTATAAATTGAAAAAGAGTGGTCATAAACATAAAAATAGCATTTGAGAGAATGAAATACTTAAATGTAAAACAGTAATATCAAGAAAAGATGAGATGACAACAACAAGCAGAGAGACAGCTTTTCCCCCCAGGGATGAAATAAAACCAAAAAAAAAAAAAAAAAAAGCAAAAGCAAAAGCAAATCAAGCATCCTGTTTAAATTAATCCACATTTTCAATCTTCAAAGGTTACTTCCACTGAGAGCACTCTGGAGGAATGTGACAGAGGTCCAAACCCAGGCTTGAAGTTCACCCGAGTCTGATCAGAGCAGATGTTTGTCTCGAATCCTTCCTCCCTTCTTCTTCTTCTTCTTCTTCTTCTTCTTCTTCTTCTTCTTCTTCTTCTTCCTCGTACAGTCATTATGTTCCCAAACGTCTCGCTCTTGACCTGCGAGCCTGGAGCTGCCTTACGGGCAATCTGATGGGTTGCTTGTTGAATTTTTCCATTATTTCTTTGATGCGTGACAGGTTGGTGCGGCCGATGATGAAGTCGCACCTGGTGGCGCCCATCTCGTAGCCCACCTCGCACTTCTTGCTGCTGAGGTTGTAGCCCTCGGCCCTGGCTGTAACTCTGTACTCCCCAGGGTTCAGCAAGCGCCAGTAATCACCATCAGCAGCTGCAAATACACACACACACACAAACCCACATCTTTTGCAGCTGAATATGTGGTTTCACAGATTATCCTCTGCTGTTTGCTACACTGAACTCCAAAAAAACCCCCAGAGAGCACTACAAAACTCAGAGTTTCAAGTTTTTTAGCAGATAGAAGTTGTAGTTTAATGGCAGCAGCCTGTTAAAGTTCCTCTCCAGACACGAGTCGAAGTGAGCTCTGCTGTGATTAATATTTTTACATGGTTTTCCCACATAAATAATTCTTTAAAAAGGGGGCTGGAAACACATCTAGTTTTTCTTCCATCCAAAGATAAACTCTGGATTTATCATCACATCCCTCTCTTCCATCCCTGAAAAAAACTCTAATGACAAACGTTGCACAGATACAACTCAGTAAGGAGAACATAAACATGAGATTTTTTTTTTAACTAGAGAACATCTGCAGCTTTCAATAAACATCCGTGGCAAAAACTAAGAAAAAAAAACTGTCAACCAGCCATAAATTATAAGCTTCAGATAGAAACACATGAGCTTTTACTTGACCTTATTTTAAAGTTGTATGTTAAACTACTTCAGCATGTTTATCAGAGTAAACATGCTGAAGGCATTACAGGCATTACATTTTTAAAACAAAGCTCATTCTGATTCAGTTACCAAGTGGAAAAAGGATCGTAAAACTAAATAACTACCATTTAACTTGGGTTTAACTTTGCTAACTAGTAATTTTCTTATATGAATTATATGATATTTGGGGCATTTTTTCACTTTTTCTGTAATCAGACTAGAAAACGTGAAGTTTCCAAAACTTACGCAATACAACTGTTATCACAAACTGAGTAGCACTCGTCTGTGGAAGTAAAGTGATTTTCATGTGTAAAATAGGTGGAGTTACCCTTTAAGTGTAATTAGTAGAGAAATTGATTTGACTTCTGTCGGAGCAGCGATTAGCAATCCCCACTTTTCTCTCATTGCACTATCGATCTTATGTCCTTGTGGGTTTCGCCATGTAAACATCACATTTAAGTTGAATCACAACAAGTTTAACAGTCACATTAATGGTGCAGCAGCAGCAAAATGATAATTTTGTCCTAGAAAGTTGAATGTAAACAGTTTACTAAGCAGCAACAAAAAGCAAACATCACAAAGCCTCCATCCAGAGCTTCAATAAAAGTTGGAGAATTCTTTGTGCCCTACTTTTGAGATGAGAGAAGTTCTATATTCCTATTTAGATTGTGTGTGTGTTGCCCACACTCACTCACACACACACACACACACTAACTTGACACTTAATTGACCGCAGAGACAAGTGAAATATGATGGCAGGTCTGCCTCTGCTGGTGATCTACAGGCGATGCGAGCAATTCGGCTACATGTGGACATCTGCGCTCACATTACTCACATTCAGATGGCAGAAAGGAATCTAATTGTTTCCAGAATTGCTTCAATAAAAAATGCTAATGAGCTAATGAATTCTCAGTCCAGGCTGTCTGCTCTCACTTCGTCTTGACTGCAGTTGACTCATTCTGATGGAAGAACTGCTGCTTTGTCTGAATTCAGTGCAGCTCCAAAACAAATTCAAAGCAGCTGAAAAGGTGAAATTTTCAAAATAAATACCCTTAATCTCTCCTGACTGCAACTGAGAATAGCAACGGTTCTAAGAGGAAGTCGTGACTTATACTTAGTTCTAGGAATAATAATGGCTAATGTCCTTATGGACATTTGATTTCACGCTCTAAGTACAAAACTACTTTGGCTTTGAAGGCTGCACTTAATAAAAGGAGAAGCAGAGATTGCCTTTAGGGAACCCAATCGATAGTCAAAATTAGAGCAGAGGGGCCCTGAAGACACACGACTGAGTCAGACTCCAACCTGCAGCATTTCTACAATACATTAGCTGCTTTTGTTTATGTCTTTTATTCAATCATACACTGGAACACTAACATACTGTAAGAGTGACTCATTCGTGAGACAACTGAGTCAGTGAGGGGGTTGCCTCTGCTGCTTCCATGGCAAAATCTATGCGTGCTCGTATGAAATCACAAACATGAAGGTCAAAAATACCCACATGCTGCAAAACAAACAAAGACAGAGAGAAACAGATGAAATGTTTGAAGAAAACAAGTGTGTTTTATAGCCTGCTGTTTGCTTATTTAGGCAACATTATGTACTAAACTGTATTTTGCGCAGTTTTCTGAGTAAAACATCACTGTTGTAAATACTAATTACAGGTTTTTGTAAACATACTGTAATGAAAAGTCCTGCTTGACTACCTAGTTCTTAAAGTAAACACGTGTTGCCTGAACTCTTTTGTGCACAAAGAGTTCAGGTAGGGCAACAAAAGAACATTGGAGGGAAAACCAAAAAGCATTTTCTTCATGAAATATGATCCAGTTTCATCAAAAATGCTGAAATAATTATTGTGCGGAGCAAAGTGTCATTCAGCATCATGTACTATGATCCTATCAGATCACCCATGTTACATCGTGCAGCATAAGAGACACTATTCACGTTATTCCAAGTCACTGTAACATCGAAATGATTTTGAAGGTGTTATTTTATGGTTAAATAGAGTCATACTCTTGTTTTAATGGCTAAAATGATACTAAAGAATCATGTGAGATGTGAAGTTGTAGTCCCACCTGTGCGGATGTCATGGCTGATGCCCTCCACAGAGATGGTCGCATTAGCGATTCCACGACCTTGCACGTCCCTCACCACGCCTTTGATCCCACGATGCACCTGCATATGGATGAGATGACCCTTGCAAGCATGTTTGAATTGTGCCCCGAGTTTACCCCATCACCATCTATTTCATAATTTAACACGATGTATATTACATTATATGAAAATGATGTATTATTCATGAGCTTCAATTTAACAGTGAAGCATGTGCTCATATCTTTCCTCTTTTTCCAGCTTCAATATTTAAACACGAGCTGCACATCCCAATATGGAGCTGGATCTCCTGAAGTCCACATCAGGAAAAACACAACAATTCTTCTCAAAGTGAAACTGAAGATGTAGCTTTGAATTTGTCTGAAATTGAAAGGCCAAAATCTTTAAAACCTTCTGTTTCTGAAACTAATCTGCTATTTAGAGATATTGGCAAGGAACTGCTGTAATTTCCATGCATAACAAAAAAATGTATAATAATGTGTATAGTGTGACGTATATATATTTTTTAATTAAGCAAGTACATTTTTTGCTAATTATCTATTATACATTGAAGTAAAACCTCAAAACTTCTCTATCATGGAACTTGCCAGACTTTCACACTAATATACACAAGTTGTTTGATCTGTGAACCTAAATATTTGCATTTAAGTGTAAATGTGGGGCACCTGAATGCACCATTGGTTCCTCTGTGAGGTTAAAATGTCTCAATTTGAAGACAAAGCTTATTTCTGGCCTTTAGGTTTTCAGATGAGCCAACATTTATGTGCTGTGCCCTTCAGAGGATCCAGTTGATTACATTTCACAAAGATAATAAATCATCAATAACATCCATGTAGGTATTTAATAGTCAAAGTTCTCTCTTGTACACTGTGTGATCAGCTTGTGTAATATTGAAACAGCATTTTTTACTAAATACCTAAGTGAGAAGAACAGGGAAAAAAAACATGCGCTCATATTTTCCTAAAATAACTCCAGAACGATTGTAAAAAAATAAAACATGTTTTTCTGTGGCTCGTTTTTGTGCACACAGGTTTTTTTTTTTTTTTTTCTTGTGTGTACGTGTGAGCTGCGGGGGCTGCTTTTGCCTCTGTACCTGCTCCATGAAGACAAGAAGAGACTCGCGATTGTTCTCCCACTCCTCAGGCAGTTCGCTCTCATGAGGGAATTTGTCACAACCCACATACATCGACAACTCGAAGCAGTTGGTGTGCAAATAGCTGAAATCATTCATACCTGCCAAGAAAGAGAAACATATCTGTAGGCCAGCATCCACTTTGGTCAGCGTTTTGTCAAGTTATTGGCCAGAGTTTGTGGTGATAATTAAGAGTGTAGCGGATTCGAGTCCCTCTCACTTGTGCCTTTCTTTGTTTGCCTGCCTTTGAATTCTTAACATGATGCTTCGAGCTAAAAACCTAGAAGCTTTGAAACAGCCAAAGAGGTTTAGCACTGAATATGCAGATGTGCTCATGGGTGCTAAACAAAGCTACAGCTCAGAGCTCAAAGGCTCAACGCTGAGCAGAGAAATCCTGCGTAACACAGTGTTAGGATCAGTGAGAAAACACCCCGGGTAGCACTGGACACTAACTGCCAGCCGCAGTGTGCCAGGACGCTCCGTTGATGGTGCCGTCCTCTTTGGCAAAATCCTCCGTGTGGCAGACCCTCCGGCTGGCATCAGTCATCAGGCGGTGGGTGGACGCGTAGGAGAAGGCCAGCCAGCGGAAGACGTGGTCATCCGGGGTGGGGGTCGGCTCCCTGCTCACCCCTTGGGAGCGGGTTTTGTCGTAGGGGAAGGTCACCACCAGCTCCCCTCCCTGGAGGTTGCCACCCAGCACGAAGGGCATCTTCTCCATCCATGCTATGAGAGCCCGTGTCTCCACAGCAACCTGCAGCGGGGACACGAGAGAGGCGAGGATAATGTAATTTGTGCAATCATCTCAGCGCCGCGGCTGCTAAATTAACTCCCTCGTGCTGAAAACAATTTTGCCTCCATGTGCTCTCATGAGGGAGCGATAAAGCTATCAAAAAGGCTGCTCACACATTTCAATGGGGGTTCACTAATTCAACTAATATTTACCCTGAAAAGTGAGCAAATTTGCAAGAAGCAGCAAGGCAGGTAGCATCCAGTGGCTTGTTTTGGTACATTACAATCAGGATATTGATAAAAAAATTGCCCCTGCTGTGTGGGCTCATGTAATCAAACCAACCCATCTATCTGTGAGCACTTGGTTGGTTGTGTCAGCGAGGCGAGCGGGGACAGTTTTCACAGCTTCCTGATCACAGATGGGGATCCCAGCAGCTGCAGCAGCTATTCTGGAGGCTCTGTGTGACTCACCCGTGGCTCTCAGTAACGTCAAAACACTCGTGAGGACGAGCCTTAAATAGAACTCGGGGTATTTTTTAGCTCACAGCCTCTTCATCACAAATAGCAAACGCATCCGCTTCTCCCAAAATAGACCGTGCTGACATGCCCACTTGGCTGGCTTACCCTTTTCATGGGGAGGATGGACTTTACTGGGGGATTTGTTTGTTAAACTGGAGGAGGAACACAGAGTGATAAATTGCCACCTGTGGGTAAAGTTACTGATTACTGAACAGCAATCACTTTAAGTCTAAAATTTTATGCTGTCTGAACAATTAAAGCTGAGACTTCAAGTGACCTTTAGGACAAAATGTTTCACAGAATATTCAGCCTAGGAATTTGGGGCACATTTTCAATAAACCCTAAACTGAAAACTGCATGTTTTTACATGTAGAGAGGCTAAAATTTACACATGAAACACAGTCAACCAGACTCACCGAGGCATTTTTTGACAGGTACCACTCTGGGATGGGCACGTGGTGGTTGAACATCTTGCGAGGGATCCACTTCTTGGCCTCGGCTTCCCACAGTATGGAGTTGAGATCGGGGAAGTTGTGGTGGATGTCTATTCCAACGTGGCTCCATCGACCCAGAGACCAGCCGCTGAGCTCCGAACCCTACGTAAAGGGGAAAC
>JAPZDZ010000014.1:6694867-6708400 GCA_029783805.1 Acanthurus tennentii | reverse complement strand
AAGCTTCAAAGGTGACAAATTGATTTATGTGTCAAACATTACATTTCTATGTGCAAACAGTTAAGATTTTCAAAATCTGTAGAAACAAACTTCTAAAGCTGATGGTAATGAAATGAGAGAGATGGAGGCCTTGATGTCTAAACGGCTATGAATCTCAATCTGCGTCAGTCTTCATAGCTGATTGATGACTTCATACTACGACAGCTCTTTTGTGATTCGTGGAGACTTATCACAGCCATCTCACTGCGTCCTAAAAACATGATTAAATCACTGAAATGACAAGAGTGATATCATGAAAGGGAGAAAATGGGAAATTACAGCAGCTGCAGCTTTAAACCTGTCAAGTATGTTTGCATGTCAAGCAGGTATTAGTATGATCAAAAGAAGATCTTTCTGTCAGGGAGGTTTTTTGGAGCTGTTCACTGATGATAAGATTTGTACCTTCAGGTGTTATGAATCCACAGGTTTTAGACTTAAAACGCATTAAGACAGGTTTAGAAAAATCCTGAGACTGCTTATCAACTGCAGACCAGGCTTTCATTTGCAAAAAACAGACAAAAAAGTCATTTTTTTAAGAATAAAAATCAACAACTGTTCACCTGATATTTCCTAGAGTGCAAAAACATTGATTTATGAAAATAAATCAAACAGTGGTATTTGTTTTGTGTAAAAAAAACACCCTTCATTTGCTTAATGCATCCCCACCATTTGCTGAAACACCAGTATGCTCTCTAGACTGAAAGGGTTTTGGTTTCACTCCTATAAAAAAGACAAGGTGATAAATGGATCGACATTAATTAAAAAGTTTTGTGATCTTTCAAAAAACCTTTTATGCAACATTTCTGTGACCTTTTTAAGCACTGCCACGATTTTTTTAAACGTACTTTCATGAGACTATTGGACAGAGATGAAAAAAAAACATCACGCATTCAGAAGAGGTTTGATATATTCTGTCTTTTTGTCTGAAGTGTGAGTTTAGCTCCTAAAACACTTCCAGCGCCTTTGTATTTGTTTCTGTCGGTTTTTTAAAACCTCAGACTCTGAAATAACCCTGATGACATCACGATGACCTCACATGGGTTAACTCCTCAGACTTGTTTAGTAGCTGAATCGAACTCCCTGTGACTTGTACACTGACTGTAATGGTTAAAGTGGAGACACAGCTTCGAGGCGCAGTACTGCACTGTAAGTGATGCAGGGCAGTTGTGCAGTGTGTGACCTTGACGTCTGGCTGCAGGCATGCTCTGCTGCATGGCTCCATGTTTAGTCATGCAGAAATGCTGCAATGTAAACAACGCTCATACTAACTTAGAATGTGCTGTTAACCCCCTATTTTTCAGTCTTGCTTTGCTGGAGTCTGTTTGAAAGATTTTTTTCCAGAGGCATGAAATCAATACCAGCCTCATTTCGAATGCTTATGAATTAGTTTCATGTATGTGGATGTTTTCTTTACCTAAAGTGGGCTGATTTGCCTTCTGCATTTTTAAATCCCAAATCAATAAAACTGTCTTTAAAAGGTTAAAAAAAACATGAAACATATATTTTTTTCTAAATTTATTGTTCCTATTTTATTTACATGTTTTAAAACTGAACTTTATATCACATATTCATTTTTTAGAGATGATGATACTATACTTCACTGTGCAGGTGTACTTCCAGTCCAAAACAACAGACATGAGTAATCTGAGTCTTATAGTTCATATCTTTACTGGCAGCACTAAAGATGGAAATTAGCAGTCATCAATATGAATAATCATCTCGTAATTAACTGCTTGAGCATGCCAATTATCCATTAACACCCACTGCTGTCACAGCAATGGTTTGGCAGGTATGAAGCCCTGCTCACAGACTTTACTTTGGAAAAACACCGTGTTTCAAAAAGGAGAGCTGCATTTTGCTTAAAAATGTCCTCATTTGCTGCTGGAGGTAGTTTGCAATTCATTTGAACAAATGCCTTTTCTTTAAGTAATTGCAGGAACTGAGATAGCGTTCACTGAAAAGAAGTCTTTGTGTGAGATTGGCTCATCTTTTACACCACAATGCATATCGCCCAGTGAGGGCCACATGGGCAAATCAAGGTTGACGTGTGAAATCCCCTGTGCCCAAAGGCTCTTTGGGTCAGATCAAGCTGTTCGCAGACTTCCAAGGATCACAGCGATGGAATTTCAGAGCAAGAATTTCCGATTGGGCATCGGTCTGTTTGTACATGCAGCGTGTGCAGCACATGTCGCTGTCATACAGCCAGGACTGCCTTCACAAAAAGTGAACACCCAGGAGTGAAACCGGCACAAAGAACACAAAGGAATTTTCTTTCTGTGGATTTGGATGTTTTTCTTTTACAGCATGTGACGTTGGACATATAGTTACTGCACTAAAGTATATTTAATCCATAAAGGAAGCTGGCTTTGCAGTGTATAATCCAGCAGCCTGATGGGCCTGTGTGTCAGACACTGAAAACCATCAATCGCATGCTCCAGGATTCCTAGAAAAGCCAGGAAAAAAGATGATCTGCATTTAAAAATCCACACATGCGTGACTCAATTTATGTTTGGTGCAAAAAAGAAAAACATAGCTTGGGATCCAATTAATTCCTGCTGTAAAACTGAAGTGTAGAAGTTATTTAACAAGTCAGAGGCGAAGCCATTTGTAAGACCAGTCAGTGTTGTGTTCACAGTAACTCTATACGGCAGTAAAACACGTTTGTTCATCTACTTGTGACCATGTATGTCTATGTTTTAAATACACTTGGTACCAGACACATACTGTAAGTCCACAGGCATTCTGAATGGAGCGATCACAACATATTAGGGGCAACTGAGCCCTAAAAGCATCCCATAGGATCAAGGTTAGCAGGACGGAAAAAAAAAATGGATGGGTGTCTGCCATGTTGCAAAGCCCTAAATCATTATCGCCATCTGCATGCAATCCTTCACAAGAGGACTCACACAGGAACACAGCATCTGGCTTCAACAATAATGTGTCATAGGAATGAAATAACAGACAGTCGAAGCCTCATTTGTTGCTATCTAGGCCACTTGCCATGTTACTGCTAAAGCCCAAAAGCATTTCTGGAATCAAAGCTCGGTCAGGCTATGTATATCACAAATTCTTATTTCACATCTGGTGGTAAAGTACTCAGCTATTTTAAGTGTGTGATTTATATAAAGTGAATGTTTATGAACTGTAAAATTTCAAACAAAGAGCTTTTTGACCCTTTTAACTGCACAAAGGACAGCAATCTAAATTGAAGTGCTGTCCTATAAATTTAAAGTATTAAAGCAAGACTAGGTTACTTTTGCTGAACAGTGACCCCTGTGGCCATCAACAGACATTGCAGGAAGCAGAACATTGAATGTTTGGTCTTTTCCAAGTGAACAAATTTTATTTTGATTACCTGGTTTCTGCAATGGAAAAGTAATAGGATCACAAGCAGGAAAAATTAAATTGGTCTCTTAGAATAAATCCACAATTTTTTTGTGATGTACCACTAAAATATTTTCTCAAATTAAGGCCTGGTCCCAAATAATAACCACAGGGGAAAAAATTGAGGGTGAACAAACTCCTGGTGCTTGTGTGCATGCTAGGAAAGCATTTTACACTTGTTTTGTCACATAAAATCTTTGTTATCATAAAAACAATATAAAGATTCTGTTTTTAACACTTTGTTGTTCTGAATTAACCAATCATAACCCTGCAATTCCACCAGAAACAGCTTTGTAACATCACATCTCCAAGCAGGTTTAAACGGGCAAATTAGGAAACAAAAAGACTTCATACTGAAATATTGTTGCAATTATAATTATTGGACTTAATTTGAAATAAAAGCCTGCCTCTTTTAAAGGCCCGCTGCCCTTGGAAACAATGAGTGTATGTTACTATTTGAAGAAATATGGTACTAGAAGAGTTGTTCGAGTAGAAAAGATTTTAGAAAGTACGAAAACTAACTTTGTGTTATCACATGCAGATATTTAATGAGAGTTTCAAAAAGCAACCATAAGCCACTGTTTGTATCAGACTAATTAGGGCTATAAAAGTAAAAATCCCCTCATTGTGTTTAAGTGAGCGACAGTGAAATTTTATTGACTATTACTTCAGCTTTTGGAAGAAGAAGTCTGTGTTATTTCATCCTCCAGAAATGACATAGTCTTACTTTAAAAAATGAAAAATCATTTTTAACACAATGTGGCAGACTCCTTCCTCTGAATCATTACACATCATCAGCAGCACATCAATCTGCAGTACAATTTTTACTTTTCAAAAGCTTAATCTCTCAAAAACTTAAAAGCATGTCATCAGGCTCCGGCCTCTGCAGGATGACTGAGCGCACGATCCAGGATGTCTGAGCGGAAACATCTTGGTTCAACACATTTCTGTTTTTATGTCTGATGGGAACAATGAATGAGCTGTTGAAACATCTGCTGAATCAAACTGCTGATCTTAGAGATGCAGTTTAATAAATGCTTCATGGTTTTGCCATGTGTTGATGTGGCAGACACTGAGGCTCTGCTATACCTTGAACAATGGCTGTATAATTTAAACATTTTGGAAGTGAAACAATTTAAAAATCTACACGACAGACACCTTGAAATAAGTGTATAATATTTACATTGTAGAAACAGTAAAAGTGTGACCCGGAAAATTCAGCCGCTACCAGGAGACGCTGAGACGAATTTGGAAAACAGATTGCTGTTGAGTCACAGTTTTCAGCCGTGAAAACATGATTTTGGGAGCCTTTGCCTTCCAGATTTTAACTGCGTGGGAGTTTCTATGCCAGGCGATTCGGCATGGAGTTCCCATTTTCCAACATGCGAGAATATACAACTTTCTGCTCCCCTTTCCCAGATGCCAAATTAAAAATGGCAGCCTCTCTGTCTGTCTCTGTAGGTTCCTTACAATAGCCTCAACATAAACACATAAATTCACAGTTGGCCGCTGCAGCTACTCTTAACCTCACAGGATCATTAAATACAGCTTGTCTTAATGACTGACACTGTGTAAATAAGTCTAATAAGGGCAGTATCAGCACATTCAGAGCTGTGGAAAGTCTGAGGTCAAAGCACATGTGTTTTGCCCCGAATTACGCGAGTTTAATCTGTCACGGTCGTGACAGGAAACCTACTGGGGCATCATGGCTTCAGTTTAACAAATATGCTGTGATCCATGGAAACTAGACACAATGCCTCATAGACAAGAAAGCCATCAGTGCCTCTGCGGCGTGACTCCGCTTCAGAGCACCATCTTGTATTGACAGCCTTTCCTCCGAGGGAATAATATGCTTTCTGATAACCCCCCCTCCCTCCCCCCAAAATATTTGTCATCTCTCAGAGAGTTTGTTCCCTTTTTTTTTTCCTCCTCCTCATCCTAACTACTCTGTGAAAACACAGAGAATGATCCCCTCACATCGGAGGGAAGAGATGAATTTTTTATGAGATCATGAATTTCCCACAGCAGATGAGAGTGACATCGATTCCTCACTCACCCTCTTTTATCGAGCTGTATTGTCCTTCTCCTTCTGAGATGCTGTTCGGGGTTTTCAGGCTCTTCTTGTTCTTCTCAGTCTTTTTGTTGGCTGTTTTCACTATGGAAGGAAATGTCATTAATACAGGAGCAGAAAATAAAACCTTTGCATTTTCTTAAAAAGGGGGCTCCGGCAGGTCAAATTGCCTTTTTATACAAAAAAAAAAAAAAAAATGCTGACTCATGGTTGTCAACATGAAGATGGAAATGCAATAAGCTTTGGCTGGATTCAATCCTACACATATGGATAGATTCAAGAACGGGGAGTGAAGCAAGAGACAAACTCTGGGCACGGATTTGGAAAACTTTTAACTCTCCTGCTCCTCATATTCAATTACAGTATCCCTCACTGTAACTGAACCGCTGCTTTTTTTTAATTTGCACTCTCATGTCTGTAGCCTAATACAGCTACACCGTATATAAGATAAATGGCCAAAGGTTCAAATCGGTCATAGGCAGAGGCAGGATGGGGGCAGGGCAGTCACATTGCAGCAACTGAAGATGGAGGAGAGGCGAGTGCTTTTTATTTGACGGAGTGTCAGGTCGGGACAGGCCCCACGTGATAACAATCCTTCTCACATCTGAAAGTCTTTATCCTCGTCTCGTTCTGGGGACAGGTTAAAATCCTCGGCAAGCGCTCCGAGCTGCATATGTGGCTCAACGTAACAGATAGAGAAGACGCTGAGATATGATCACCTAAAGGCTGGTGAGGCAAAACGTATTTCCATTTCAGTTTTTTTTTTTTTTTAAAGGGATAATAACACAAAAATTCTACTTGGAAAAACATATTAAAGCAGTAAAATTCAAATATTAACAGATGCAGTGTTCTTTCACTATCTGCTTTACATGTTCACTCTAAAATGAGGGAAAATCGACGACAAAAAGTTATTTATCACCATATAATAACAGGAAAACTAAGATTTGGAGTGAATTAATGAAAAATCAGCTAAATAAAGACTGAAGGTTTTTCATATTGAATGTACTTTGCCATTTCAAGCACTGAATCATTTCCTGCTTTCAGATCATTTTAAGATCTGCATGCTTCTCCCCAGGTTCTCCAACTTTTTCCCATACAATTAAGATAAAGTCAAAAATTACTTATGTCATGAAGTCAAAACAAAGCTGTGATGAAAGATTTTATCACAAACTTCTGAAATGTAAAAATCTCCAAAGCAGAAATACTCAAGAACCGGAACTAAAACTCTTTTTAAAGCTGCCTCATTTTATTTTAGATTTAGGTTTTTTGTATCTCTTTGTCACTTGAAGGCAGCAGGAGGAGCTGTAAGCAGATGTTTTACGTCAGATGTTTATGGTCATCTGGCAAATGTATATCTAACAATTACTATTTTTAGCTCTGTTTTGGTCTCCGTCAACTCATGAGGGAAATATTTTGAAACAGCTAGCTTTGAGTCGCAAAATGTTCCACCATCTAGTTACCAACACTGTTTGTCTGCTGTGTTAGTGTTGAACACACCAAACACCAGGTTCATCAGAGACACAAAAACACTTTTGTCATTATTTTTCTGCCAAACCAAAACAATTAGCTTATAAGTGTTTAAATACTCAGCGAAGCTAACGAGAGATGTTGGGTAATTTTTCGTTGGTTTGTTTACTGACTGTTTTGACTGTACAAATAGTCATTCAATCCTTTGCTAATATGAAAATATTGATTACTGCTGCTTTGAGTACAATACCTCAATTAATCAGCTACTTTCTGCCTCCGATTTCAAATTTTCCGAGTGGATAAATTTACTTTAAAGTCCTTGCAGTCTTCATCAATGAGCCTGAAAAAAACAGCATGCTTGTTTTGTTAACTTGATGCAGTTTTAAGGAGATAAAACAAACAACTCTGCACGACTTTTTCACGTTTCGCTGTTATTCTTCCTCCAGTCCCACCTGCAGCAGGTATCCCTGCTGAGACACGTGAAGCCGATGCCTAAAACATGAGGTCACTGTCGACACAGCTGCTCCGAATTATCAGCCACCGACCGACAGAAGCCCTCACACCCGTTACTGTCCACCAATCACCTGGCAGGATCTCAAACATACCTACAAACCTGCTACTGCATGTGCTGAGGATCCCATTCAGAGAGCTGGGAGCTGTACATTTCTCTGTTACGGCACAGCACTGCATCTCACTGCTTTTGGGGAAACGTGGATTCCACGTGTGCTGGCCTCCAGCATGTAAAGCCGGTCCTGACCTCTGCCGTGCTGCAGGCTGTTAATCCTGCTATCGTGCAGAAGCCAAACAGAAACACAGAAAAGAGCTCTGATCTATGAGTTTGGGGGAAGGAGGAGGAGGAGGACTACCTGTGGAGGTCATTGTTGTTGTTTTGGTTTTTTTTTCTTCTTTCTGCACATCCATCATCATGTGAATTGAATTCAGCTGTTTCTCTGACGCCCTATAAAATTTCTGTTTGATCTCATTTTCAGTAGAATGTGTGTGTGGGGCACTTAAGCTGTCTGAAAAAGACATTCAGGAGTAACTTTCAAAAAACTATCATGCAACTTTTGACTTCTAGGTTTATGTTTTGCATGAATTTCACTTGGAAAGCATCACCCAGTGCAAAAAAAGCTGCTGTTTTATGGTTTATTTCCAAACTTTATTCTTTCTTTTTCTCAATCAAAACTTGTGTTAAAGAAGCTCAAAGATTAGCCTACAGTGTGGCAACACTTCTAAAGTTCCAGCACATCTTTGGTTCTTTAGCTTTCATATTGCAGCCACACAAACTCTGCTGTTATATTTTTTAAATCATTACTGCTAATTACATGAACTGCAATACATTTTTTTGAGAGATTCCTATAGCGAAAACTAAGTTTTATAACTTAATCCACAAAAAAGCTGAAACTGCAAGAAATATAACTTGTCCTTCTCAAAAAAATGGCTGTGGTTTTTACCTGATTTTGTATCATCTGTGGTTTTATCCGTCTGTCTGCCGTTGTCTGCCTTTCCCTTGGGCACCTTCTTTGCAGGGTTTTGGCTCGGGTGCTCCTGCCTCATGTCAGGTATCGAGGCCACAGGCTTCTCCAGCATTTGGACCTGATTGTACTGATTTCTCGTCAGCAGCTCCTGCATGTAGTAATCCTCATCCTCACTGGCAAGGCCATGGCTGAGGTCTGCAAGCCCCATGAGGAGTCCCAGCAGAGCCAGGGGGGTCAGGAGGCTGAGGTGCTGTCTTGTCATGACCTGGGGGATTATCTCCAGCTGAGAGTCCCGATGCTGTCTCCAGAGGAGCCTGCTGCTGCTGCCGGGCCGCGTCCCATCAACTGCTCCCCTTCCTCTCCCTTCCCACTCTAACACGGGGAGTTCACAAAGTTCTCAGAGCGCTCCAAGTCACTGACGAAAGCAGCGGAGCCAGAGGGTCCATGGACGCCTCAGCCTGGGAAAAATGCAGTGAGGGAGGGAGAAACACAGAGAGCAGGAGATGAGGGAGAGAAGAGGGCAGAGGGAGGAAGACAGACGGTGCCGTCTCTCCTTTAGATGCTGGCAGGTGACTTGAAAAAGAGTGTTTTTCTTTCTCTCCCACAGATTCAAACCAGTCCGGGCTGTTTACACAATGCAGGGTGATTTTATTAGAAATAGGGGTAGGAATCTCTCTACATTGACACATTCAGGATCTCCTTTCATCTCCATCTCCTCCCACTCTGTCTGTCTGGGGCAGGCGCAGCTTTAACCAGAGGAAAATTTGCTCTTGCCTGCTGCGGGGGAACCAGCTCGGGTACTCAAACAACTCTTAACCAGTTTGCAATTCTGTGTCCACAGGAGAAGCAGCAGAGGCGTGTTTCCTGATCCATGTAGGGGTGTGTTTAAAATCCAAACTGCCACATGATATGCATTCCCAAACACACAGCAATACAGTCGTACAGCTGTTTGCTCTTCTTGTTGTTCGGTGTCAGCTAACACCACATGATATCCCTTGATCAGGGAAGATAATTAACTCATTGCTGCTCTTCAAGCTGCTTTGTTTTGTCGTTTAAGGCCAAAAAAACGGTTTGGACCCCTGCAGTAATTTACACATTAATAAGCGGCTGAAATTGAACAGAATGAAGTCTCAGTGGAGCGTCGAGGCATGTTCCAACGCAGGGATGGAGCGATGCCCTGTGTGTCACAGCTCATCACATCAGAGCTATCTGTTCCTCATGAAGCTCTTTCTCTCTTTTTTTCTCTCTAACACACACACACACACACACACGACTGCAGCTGCCGATGGAGTCTCACTCTCACAAGAAGACATTTGCAAATCCAAAAGCCAGTAAACTGAAAGAAACTCCCGATTAAAAGCAAAATCTGTCAGCTACTAAGATTCATGCTGAGGGTAATTTGTAAGAAAAGGGATCGCAGTGTGTAAGCAGTGTTAGAAATGTCTAGCCCTGGGCCCAAAAGATGCAGTCATAAGGAGAGGCAGGATTTCGTGGAACCATCCACACGTCTAAGAAGTACAGCTTCTGACATTTCATTAACCTGAGGCAAGACGAACTAAATCAAAGATAATAATCCCTTAACAAGCTGCTGCCCCGCCTGGATGCTGCCCAGTTTAAACGCACGGGTTCATTAAACATAATGGATGTGTGGGAAGTCACTGCGTACAGAAAAGTCCAGAAAAAGGTTGTGCGGAGCTTAAACTTTACACCTGAGATTAAGAGAGCTTCTGAATGGTAGCTGAAGGAGGCTGCAGGCTGCAGGCTAAACACAGAAGAACACGATCTGGAGTGGGTGGACAGCTCGGCGCTGGAAGACTCCACGCTCGGCTGGCTCGGTCTTTTCGCCAGCCAGCCAGCCAGCCAGCCAGCAAGCCAGGCAGGCAGGCAGGCAGGCATTCGCTGCTCGCTCGCCCACTCCTCATCTAGACTACACCCATCCTAATGTGTCTGGGAGGAAGATGGAGGGAGGAAACGGAAGGAGGGAAGAGAAGCAGCCAAGAGAGCTCGAGCGTTTCACCTCAAAGGCTTTGAGACATGAAATATCCTCCCTCCCTGCACACCTCGGAAACAAGCGTTAGTGTCAGGTTTCTCTGAATGCATGACTACACTGCAGCTCTGGAGAGCAGGCTGTATTACAGGGGAGGTTACTTCATAGTATTTGTAAAACATCGCATGAACATGAGCATCACTCTGACTGTCTGTTCACTGTTTAAAGATGGTATTGTAACAGATTTGGCCATGCAAGCAACAATGTCACGCAGTAGATCAATTTTTTTAACAACTGCTGTTTGGCCAGGATCTTAACTTTCATTTTTCTACTAAGTCCTTTTGTCCAATTAAGTTTCACCATTAAAAAAGACTCTCCATTACTTTTTTTTTTTATAGATCTCAAAGGATTAGGCATCCGAGCATTAATTGCTTCCTGTTCAGACTGCTGTAACTCAGACTCTTTTGCTCTTTGTCTTAAATTTCTTTGCTTCCCCCAGTTTGAAGATTTAAGCTTTTCCTTCACTCCTTCTGTTAGTTCCAACAAGCTTTTTTTTGTTATTTCTTACTGCCCTCCAAAATGATCAATGTGACCATTTAAAACAGGATTTATTGTTGATGTTGCCTGATTTGTTGCCCCTGTGGTTAAAATTCAGTAACGTTTCTGCAACTAAAAACCCCTCATTAAGGTTAGTGCGTGGAGAAATCATCCCTCGTGATCTCCCTAATTAGAATTTACATCCAATACAAACTTTCTGTGACACTGCAGGAAGTACCGTGCCATTTGTTTAGTGAGGTGGACTAATTCCTGCATTGTGGAGGTTATGAGGGATGAAAATGTTACGCATTTGCCTTAATGCAAAAACCCAAAATCTGCATCTCATCAAAGACCTGTAACTAACGTTTTTGCCATCTGGTTGACCTCAACCGCAATCCTTTCTGGACCTTAAATGCTTAAGTAACCCAACACAATGATACCTGTGCCATAATTGCACAGGAGATGCCAGTCACACTAAGTAGGAGACCAGAGTCAAATAAAACACCCACCTCTTGAGGTTTCGTACTGTGACATTCTTCCTCCTCTGAGAGAGGACAGTCCACGGTTTTTATTGCCACAGAAGCTGTTTGTCAGGAAAACATAAACATGTCCAAGTTTTCGAACAAACAAGCCTTGCTGAGGACAAAAGGTGATTGTACCTCAGAGCTCAGATGGTTTGGAACAACCTGTTCTGTGTCCTCTTTTAAGTCTTCGCTCAAACTCTTTGCTTATTTTTGTCGTATTTAGTTTTCCGAACTGATTTCTCACAGGCTCCCTTTTATATAAAAAATGTTCCTTCCACTGCTTATATTTTGTATTCTCGTGTTCTGGTTGCTATTTGCTTTGCAAAAATAGTTTTTAGAAAATGCGCCATAAATAAATTATTATTGCAGCTGTTGTTGTTAATGTTGTGCATATTTCATAATCAACTACAACACAAATATGTTTGTCGCAAAGAGAAACAGGGATCATATTTAGTTCCTGCTGTCAGAGTGATCCAGGCCACTGCACACGTGGCTTTCACAGAAATGAGCTGTAGCTTAGAGGCCCCTTAAACACAGGCAGCATCTAGGAAAGCATGAAATTATTTCCTAAACTTGCCCTCTCAAAAAAACATCCAGTGTGCGTATTAAAATACCTGCCATGGTCTCAAACAGGCAGATCAAACAGTCTACTGATGCTGCGGAGCAAAGCGGCTTCCAGGCAGGGATGTTGCGAGAAAAGTCGTCTTTCTCAGTGAAGAACACCCAATGTGGAAGAGCGATGGCTCCTGGGTTTCTCCATAATCTCTTAAGGGGGGGTTGAGTTCTCATTAATTGGACATCAGTGCCCAGAGTGACAGGTTAGAGGCTCAGTGGCAAATACTTTCCTGCTGCTGCTTTGGCACCTTGTAATTGATGAAAAAAAGGAGGCTGGCTTCAGATAGAAAATCCGAGGGTGGAAAGAATAATGGATAATGCTATTGTACTGTTCAGCAGGATAAGGCAAGGCTACATTTACTCTGACAAACAACGTGTAGTTAGTGACAACTGGGACTACAAATGAGACACAAAAAAGCAAATGCAATATCACACACTGACTCGACTATTCTTTTCAAACATCATGGGCTAAATGGATTCAAATTGGCTAAAAAACGTGGAGCTCTTTGCTTTTTGCATGAGGGCACAATCTGATTAAAGTGAGCAATGTCACACATTGTGTATACACATGCACGCAGACAAAAAAAATGCATGCAGACACACACATTTTGTGACCATCTATCAAATACAACCTTCAGAGCGTCAAAGTGGCTCTCAGCCAGCATTTCGAGTGAATTCTAATGTGACCAGTTCATCGAGGACGAGCAGGTTGACGGGGACATCGCCTTGTCTCTTTGAATTTATTTTCGTGTCTGTGTGTGTTTGTGTAATGACAAGTTTATGGATCCAAAACGTGACGTGTTACAACGTTGAATTTACTACTTTACAGCGTGTGTATTTCATTACGGATGGATCTTGCGTCCTCAGGCGGGCACACAAACTAAACCTGCGAGCTCAATCTTTCATCTTAAACAGAAGGACACATATGTACCAAATCTCATTAGTGCTGTCAATGTTTGACTTAAACGTGGAGCGATGTAAATCTGGATGTCATGGACACAGAATAAGAAGGCCTCATTAGAGCCACTCGCATAGATCTACCCACATTTTTCATTTCGATCATTTGAAGGCATGTCACATCGCTTTGATTTGCAATTTTACGTTTTTAAACACATTAAGTAGTACATCTATTTCAGCATCGCTCTGGTTGTGAACACATTCGAACTTGGCTCTGTGGAAGCTGTGAACAGTTTTGCATGATTGGAGAGAAGAAGGTAAAAGGATGGTGTTAAATCTCCTGTGTCCATGGAAACTGTGTGAACATGGCGATGGTCAATTTGCTCGACCGGCACACATGCAGAGCAGTATGCTTTGAGTCCTCAGGTCTGTGTACACTTATGTTTTTCCTAGTATTCTTCTTGGAACTCGGCGTTCCCAACATGTTTTGCCAGTCAAATGAAAGATGCAGGCCCTTTTTTTATTGCTGGTCCT
>JAPZDZ010000014.1:6673759-6691492 GCA_029783805.1 Acanthurus tennentii | reverse complement strand
ACAAATTCCAGGTGGTCAGATCACAGACACCACAGACTTGCTTATTCCAGACTCCACAATATGATCAAGACCCAGTGTAAGTCTTTCATCTGTATGGAAAATTTTCAGCTGTGTTGTTTGAAAAGGACAAAAACTATTAAAGTGGGTCTTATCTTTTCAGTTCTGTGAGACAGACTATTTTTAATTAATCCAGTTAAACTTAAAAAGAAAACACAAGACTCTGTATATCTTTGAATTCACTATTTAATTTTGTACATCTGGTCACCAAAAAAAAAAAAAGAAAATCAGGACCTGCCAACATCTCTTTCTCTCTCGTATTCACTCACTCACACACACACGTACCACAAAATCACCACGCTCTCTTGTGCTATTTTCTTTGATTCATCTCTGCTTTTTATAACTTAAAAAATAATTTAAATAAAAAAAAAAAACATTGATTTTCATGGGCACTTGAGAGAGATGAAATTCAGACGTAGGGGGCGGCTGTCACATCAGTGGTTTGTTTTTCTTTTTCACTAAAGTGAAGGGGAAGTGTGTCGTTCGTTCAGAGTTTGGAGTTGTTCTCCCAGAGGAAGGAGTCATTGCGCAGCACTTTGGCCAGCTTCTCGTTGAACGGCGTGTAGAAATCCCGCAGGATCTCTTTAGTGATGGGCAGCATGGGTCCTAGGTTTTTGTCCGCCGGCCTCCTGGTGTTTGACGCCGGACTTCTAGTGATCTCTGACTCTATTTCTTTCGTCAAAGGCCCTGTAAAACACACACAAACACTTCTTTCACATCCTGTCTCCCTGGGCCTCTTCTGAATTTGCTGAAACACTAAACAAATCAAACAAAATACGGAAAAAGGACTCTGAAGTGTCAGCAAAGCTTTTAGCAGATGATTTTAACACTGTGGGAGGTTATCACGCTTTGGCTGATGTTGGCATCTCTTTGAAGAGTAAGGTCCAAGCTTTATAAAAAAAAACTGTGTGATGAACCAGTAAGATTTTATTCTAACACTGCTCCGTTACCAATAGCAGTCTACTTTATATATGAGGGAAAAGTTAGCACCTTTTGAAAATGAAACAATGAAACACTTCATACACAAGTACGAAAGGTGTGAGAAAGTTCAAAACTGTATCCCAAAGGAAATGTAATTTTCTCCTCTCAGCTGGCAGCCTGTACATAAATTAGCAACTTCAAACATGATTATTATCATTAATAGAATTTGCTAATTAAATCCTCTTTTTTTAACATAGTAGACAGACAGTAGCTGAAAACCCTCATTAACTCCTTTAAGGACTTTAAACTCTACATGCAGACATTTGTGACTGAAATGCACCACAGACTGCACCTCAGTAATGGTGCTTCCATCTAATTTGAAGCTAATTGGAAGCAAATATTTGAAAAGTCATAAAAAGAATTTGTGAATTATGTGCAGTGCTTCTCCATGAATGCCCATAATTCACATTGGGAGTTTGAGGAGTAGAAGCTGCAGCTGAGCCTCACCCAGCTTGGTTTCTCTTCTTCTTCTTCTTTTTAATAGGTCACAGAAAGGTGGTTGACAGTTTTTGGCAAACAGAGTTTTTTGGCTGATAGCACATGCTGATCTACTTTTTCAAAATGAAACTGTGTGGGACTGTTCATCAGTTTTTTTACAAAAGGTTTAGCTTTTCATAAACTAGTATTCCGTATATGATTGCGTTTAAAATGACAACGGCTTATAATGAATTTATTTAATCATAGCCCCTTTTTTAATTGGTCATCCCCGCTGCTTATAATCACAATCAGTGTCATGCTTTTAACACTGCACAACCCTGATTGTCTTTAGTGATCTGTTTTGGATTGCGTTGATCAGAGTCCCCAGAGGGAATGATAACAGGCGAGGTCGTATGTTTGTATGTTACTCACCCAGGTTAAGAAAATCAAAGACTTTGTGCATTGTGTATTTCCTGTTGGAGGCGTGGTCTTCCAACCTCAGGACCAGAATCTGTTCCCTGCTGAAGACGGTCAGCCAGTCCATTAAGTACACGATGTACAGGCCAACTTGCAATCTGACCTGAGCGAGGATACAAAACAGGATAGTGAGTGCCAGTTAGCCGAGCTCTGTCCAAGAAATGCCCTCCTTAGTGGGGGGGGGGGGGTAAACTGTAGTGCATACATGGTTCTTTAAGGCTGAAAACAGTAGGAGACAGGAGCAGACGAGGGAGGAAATACCACCGGCTCTCTCTTTCATCTTGCCCATGCATTCGGCTGGGTAATGCAAGGCACCATGGGGGCATGTGAGCATGTGCTGCTATCATGTGAGCGGAGCGATGTGGGAAAGATGGAGTTTCCTCTAGAATCAGAAACCCTCATTAACACCTCTCGGCGGACCAGATACTCCACTTTACACCCCTGCACAATGCTATTACTTTGTCTCAAGCCATTAATATGATCAATAGGTGTGAGGATGTGTTCCCTCTCTCTGTTTTCATGCCACTGTGAGTTCGATATCTTTGGGTTTTGGACGGTTTAAAAATGTCAGCTTGCGCTCTGTGCAGTTGATGGTCATTCCACTATCTTGACATTTTGTAGATTGAACATCTAAAAAATTTATTAACAATAGAGGAAAAAATAAATTAGCCATTGATCTTTCGTAAGGTTTAACCAGAGCAGTTCAAGGTTGCCTGATTGTTCCTGAAATGGATTTTTAGATTCCCCGGTGACAGTTCATTGCAGCAGGCATAAACAAACCACCTAATTATTAGACAAGGCATTATCTCTGTGTCCTTTTGCCTCTTTAGCAAAACTGAAGGGGCCATTCAGAATAAACGATCACAAGACAGACCGGCAACTCTTCCGTTGTTCAAATCAATTTTTGAACAACAGTCGTGTTCTCGTGCTGGTGTCTGTTCATCTTCTCTCCCCAGACTCTAATCTGAGCTCTAAAACTTTTACTGGGGAGTCACAGACATGAGGGACCACTGTGAGGACAGCTGTAATGCTTTTCACATGGTCTAATAACTCTGAGGAGATATTAGTCGGTGGACAATTAGGCCAGCGGCACAGAGTGAGCATGCTCCCAGAGGGCCGTAAAGCTCGTCGGCAGCAGTCGAGGAGGAGGAGGAGGAGGAGGAGGAGGAGGACCTCTAAATGTAAGGCAGCCTGGAGGGGGGGAGCCAAAAGAGGATGGGCCCGTCCTCCTCCTCCCCCCTGCCAGCCAGTCTGCCCCAGGGCACTGTGGGATAAGCTGGACTGGGGCCCGACAGTGGGGCCCTGCACTGGTTGACACTAAGACTTGATCTGTTTTGTGAGTAACAAGGAGGTTCGCACCGCTGGTAAACTCGATTTTTCGGAGCACAAAGAGAGGCTCTGGACGTCGCCCTGCTCGGCGGTTCAACAGCATTGCCAATCCCTTTCACAAAGTCCGTCCTGCGAGCTTTAGCATGTGCTAATGAAGTGTGGGTTTCACTCCATCTGTCTTTTCTCTCCTTTTCTTTCTGTCTCTTTCTTCCCACCAGCTAATACACTGGTCGCTCAAGTCTGGCGTTTTGTCGGGCTGCGAAAGAAAAAAGGGGGAGGAAGGGTAAACTTACTGGCATGGCATTGTTGACAGTAGTGTTGTACACACAAGAGCGCATTGTGTACTCTGTAAGGCACCCCTCAAATAACTGCAGCGACTCTGACACCTTCTCGTGGAAGTCCTCTGCAGATTTGTTGGCAATACCGAAGTAAAGGTAGTCAGAGTAGAGCCTGCAAGACAACAGACATGATATGTAAACAAAATTTGAATGTCAGAGGAGTGAAATGTAACTTTGTCAAAGAGGACATAGGATTAATTTTACAGATAATCAGATTTTCACCTATTTTATACATCCAAAAGCTTTGATCCTGCAGCAACACAAGCACTGATCACTGCTTACAGTGAACACAGTGTGGTGTAGTTTCTAGTAAAGGCGTGACTGCAGTGTTGACAGATCAGAAAATGCTTTCAGAAGTACAAAGTGAAAACAAATATTGGGAGAAATTTTTGTCTTCACTTTGCAAGAACCTTCAGAAACAGGGGAATGTGTTATAAGATTTGTTTTGTTTGTGGTGTGGAAGCATACAAGCTTGTTCCATGAAGTTTTCGGTTTTAAGATGTTTAAGTTGCCTGAATTGCTGTGACGAGTAAAACTGAATCTTCATATTTAACAGCCAAATTCAATAGACTGACAAAGAAAAAGAAGAACAAGCTGCAGAAGATCATAAAATCTCTAAACTTCTTGTCAGAGGAGCTAAGTATGGTGGCTTACTACCAAACTGAACTGCTTGGACCATTGGAGGAGGGATATAAACTCTCAACAAGGAGAAGGACAAAAAACTGCAGATCTGGAACAACGTGCTTAACAATCTGGAGCAATATTCTTGCATGGATGATTTGATTGTAAGCTGATTTGAGAACCAAACATATGCGAGAGCTACTTCGAATGCAAACCTTAAACAAATCTGTGTCATCTCAGTTTGCCATCCACTTCCCCGGAAAGACAGTAAAACTTCTTGTAATCAGCTTTGTGAACTGGAAATTCGAACTAGAGTGCTGAAGCAGGCCAGAAAGCTGTGGGGGACTGCAGTGTTCCTAAACAAACATCTATCTGAAAAAAAAACTCTTGTAGCCAGACAGGCAGGCATCCTTAAAACAGCAAAACAAAATATAAGCAAACACTGCAAAGAGTGGGTGAGGCTGAACCGACTGCTGGGGGGAACTAAAGCAAAAATGGTGAGAGAACTTTGATATAAAGGAGTTTTAATCCTAATTTGAGCAATATCAATGTGGTAAAATAGGATTTATGTGTAATTGGGAGAAAAAGGAGCTGTGAGTAGTTAGATCTTTGACACTTTTTAACAGATTGCTGCAATAAACTTTGGAATAATTTAATAAGAATGTGAATGTGGAGGGTGCGATATCAAAAATGTGTTTCAGTTGTACATTTTAATGACAGGGCAAAAGCAAATACGAACATTTAAACAGTCTCTAAAGTAAAAATGAACTTTGCAGCATAAAATCAATCAAGTTGAAACAAGATGTCTTGCAGACAATCAGCAGTAATCTGCCTAGACCTCTGATAAAAGTGACATAATGGAAATTACATCAGCCAGACCGAGTAATGGGCAACATCTTCTGTGACAACACATGTTTTGTTTCCAATAAACAAGGAAGTATCTGTCTGTATTTGCAGTGTAAACAGCTACATAAGAGGCACAAAGATGCCAGTGTGTGTAACTGAATCTGGATCTTTGCAGGTATATGCGGTGGGAGGCATTAAAACGGAGATCACTCCTACCTTTCCACCGGGTCCCTGAGCATGACGATGAAGCGGGCGTCAGGCTGCAGGGCGTGGACAAAGTCCTGGATGAGAAAAGGAGGCTCTCCCTCTGTGGTGTTGTCATAGAAATACACCCAGGCATTGTTATCCCACATGGTGGACGCGCTGGCTTCTCCTGCAAAAACACACCCACAGCGGTTTTAACTGAAAACATGCACACAGACCAGCACACACTTACAAATATGCAGTAAGGCAGAGACTCAGTGAAACAAAAACAAGGTTTTATTCAAACGAAAAATGTCAAATATTTCATGGTTGCAGCTTCTTAGTGTGAGGATTTGCAGCTTTCCTCTGTTTAATTCTGTTAATGTAAATAGATTATGTCTGGGTTTTGGACTTTTGGTCCAAGAAAACAGCTATTTGAAGACATAATCTTAGGCTTTGTTAATCTAAATAGACACTTTTACTATGTTGTAATATTTTATAAACTACTGAACTGATAAATCAGTCAGTAAGAAAAGTAGCCAGCAAATTTTGCTAATGATGACTGATGTTATTGGCAGCTCTAGTTTAACCTGCATTTTATGTCATGCATCGAAAACTTGTCTCTACTTCAAAAAGAACCTTAATAGTAGTTTACAGTCAAATAGAGAAAGGTAAAATGTGTAAAAATTAAATAATTCAAGGAGTAAATATATTGCTCAATCTGTTTCTTCTGTAAATTATGATAATCCATAGATACAAAGATGTTTGTTTCAGCTACTTCTTGTATTTGTCTCCAAATCGAGACTTGAACTATCAGACACAGCGTGTTTCCAACCCACATGCAACAAGTCAATGAAATGAAAGATTCTAAAGCAAAGTGCAAAAAAAAAAAAAAAAAACAACATAAACTGGAGTAATTACATCTCCAGCTGTGAGCAAAATTACGCAATGACTGCAACGCGCATAATGACGGCGCTGGTGCTTATGAAGAGTCCGAGGCCGTCGTTTCTCAAACAATTTGCCAACAGAAACTTTATCACGCTGCACTGAGAAATGATATCCAGGACTCATTAGGCAGTCTGTGCCTTGATCATCCTCTTATCTGTGAAAGGGGGGGAAGCTGCGATGTGTTTGGAGGCAACACAACACGGGTCTTATCTGCCTCCCTTCCTCTGAGAAAGGGATGATGGCCAGGGCCTATTTTGTGTGATGACAGCAGTGAGAGTGAAACACTATCGCCGCTAATGCTGTCATGCCCGAAATGATACACACGGTGAGCGAGTCTATTTATAAGGGGACTCGGTGTCCATTAAAAGTGCTTTTTTAGCTCCATGGGGAGAGGCCGTAATAGGGCAAACAAATGGCAGAGCCAGACCGGCATGCCTCTGGTGTTGGCTGGCTGCTGAAGAGAGTCAGAGGCCCAAGATCCTGGCCACAGGCCTGCACCTTGCTGGGCTCTCCCAGGGCATGGTGTGAATACTGAGCATGGCTTTGGCACACTCTCCCCCCCCACACACTCTTACAAGGATTATTTATTTAAAGAGGGAAACAAAACAGGGCAGCATGCTAAGCTGCGCTCAATGCAGCAACTCAGTCCACTGTGAAAAGACCATTGTTGAAAACTTAAACCAGTTTTTCTTTGCAGCTGAGCAGTCTCTTTGAGATGGTGTTTGGACGACAGGAAAAGACAGACAGATGGAAGCAGAGGCACTGGGAGCAGGATATGCAGATAGAGGACGGAGGTCTGAAAGACTTCTCCACCCCACTGCGGATATTCTTGCTGTCCCGACACAAAAAAGAACAACGATCCCTTTCTACGGCACTTCAGTGAAGTGGCTAAGTGAAGCAGAGGGAAGTCCAGTATTATTAAGCTGTTAGGGACTCTCTTTAGGGCTGAGTCACAGGCTCTCCTCAAAATCACAGTCACCCGGCGGAGTGAGAGTGACTGCCTCGGAGCAGCCGCGGTGCTTCAGCCTCACTACTACCTGCTGCGTTGATAGCAGCTTTGCAATATCGGAGGGGAGATTACGAGTGAAGTCCCAGGCAAGTGTCAGGTCATCTGAGCCAAACGCTATTGGCTGCAGCCTGACGGGGGCACAAAGTACCGTCAGTCAGCATTCAGCACACACTGATAACAGCGCTGATGCATGACCTGAGTAACCAATATGATACGGCAGAGCGGGGAAGATGATGCGACACTGACAAAACAGGAAGGCTGAGATTTCACAATACAGGAAATGTTTGTGCAACTTAACTGCATGGAGATCTGATTAGCGAGATGGCAATCATCATCCGTACGTTGCTCTCTCAGCTTCCCTCTGACATGTAATTCTTCAGATTTTGATCTCGTGTATTAGATTAGTGGTGCTTTGTCGTAATAGATACGCTGATTAGCGACTTCCTGTCATAGAGTTTCACAATGTGCTTTGCTGGCTAAGCATGAGAAGGTTGACGGTTCATGTCTTAGTTACAGTTAAAACTAGAGTTAATAATACAAATAGATCAAATAGATGCTAAAACTTTGACTCAGGGTTGGACGACCTTCCCTCCATGATGCCTGCAGTGAGATTATTTTCCAGCAAAGGTCAAATATGAATCAAGATTCTCAATTTCTCAACTAAATGGAAATACAGGAAAACCAAAAACTAAGCACCACCCGAAGTACATCGTTCAACAATGGGAGTGTTTATTGGTGTAATGCAGCACAGTTGTTCTAGTTTTTGTAGGTTTTTTTATCTCTTAAATGAAAGCTGGTACCGCAGCACAGCATTATGGGTGTAGCCAGCAATAAATTTGTCCCTTCCAGAAGAAATCTACTTTCAGTTCAGTTCAGCACTTCTGACTGAACGGAAGAATGTATTCTTGCATCACTTACTGGTGTGTATGAGTTTTGTTTTTTGGATATTGGGGCTCCCTTTTATTGTGGCCATTTAGACTTTATGGCACTTGAACTTGTTATACAAAAGGCTCACTTTCATCAGTTAGAGTGTGTATATGTGTGTTTGGGTGATTTGGGTGAGTGTAAGTGTGCATTTTTCTTCATTTTGGTGATGCAGTTTCTGTATCGTATACACAGGCTTCACAATGAACTTACAATAATAACATAACATGTATTTGGCTCTTCAGAAGTCATAAAGTAAACTGCAGTATTGAGTACTGATGCAACATAAGTGTGGCTGACATTTGTGCAGGTTGGACTTGGCAATATGTGGTTAAATTGTATCAGGAGTCGGTTGAGGGGAAGCCAGTGTGACTCGACTGTCGTTTCACTCACCTATGATGATGTTAGGATGACTGGGATTTCCACTGGAGTTCACTGTGAGGTTGCCCTGGATCTGGTACGCAGCCTGATCGAATAAATCCAGGTAGTCTTCCACAGGGTATCGATCATGAAAGCCCTCGCTCAGACGGATGATACCTGGTGGAGGGAGAAGACGAGAATGGCGGATTCACTTCACTGGGCAAAATTACATCTCTGGTGTATATTTTCTTTTATTTGCAAGATATCTCATCTTCTATTTGCTGAGACTTTAGACAGTTTAACATGCTTCTCTTTATGAGGCTACAAATTTTGAGATTAGACGTGGTTGGGGTGGGGATCTGGAGCACTGACATGGGTGTGCTCTCATCTGGCTTGTTTTTATTCCTGCCTGCCTTTTCCTCTCCATGTGTTTCTGTGATTACTCAAAAGGAGGTCATTAGGGCTCTCATGTTGTCCTGACTGCAGGGTGACCTAATAAAATCCAAATTCAAATCCAGTCTAAATACAGTGGGGGAAATACTGTCCCTGCTCGGTTTCCAGCGTTCCACTTAAGGGCCAATGTCAAGTAAACGCTTTTAAATGCAGGACAAGCAGATGCGTTTTCCATCCGAACTGCTTGTGGTTTGCGGTGAAATTACAATTTACAAGGCAACTGATGAAATTAAGTGTAGGACTTAAGGGGTACCCGAGCAGCATGAGGATAATGAGCTAACTCAGGCGTCTGTAAGTTCCAGCGATGCTTTGATGATGTCGCAATAAAACACCTTCCTCTAGTTAGGAGGAAAAAACATGATTAGAAAACCCCGGTAAAGTCTCACAAACACCCAGCATGCATCATTAATCCAGAACTGTTGCACTAGTATGAGGTGTGATGACGCTGGTGTGTCTCGCTGCAGGGCTTTTTTCTTTTTTTTTAAATCCCTTTTGCTTGATATGAATGAAGCGTCGCACGATTTTCAAATGGTCCGCGTGTTTCTTAATGGGTTACTGTATACGGCAGACGCATCTGATTAAGATTCAAAGCGCCCCTCTAAGAAAGTTACGTGGCGCGATCACATCAAATCACCTATTCAAGGCATCGGATGAAGTGTGGGGGGGGGGCCTTAAGGGGAAAGAAATGAATAAATACAAAACAAGACCATTTGAATTCAGAGCGTTCTCAAAGAATGTCCTAGGAGAAAAGTGCTGATTACCGGAGCATAGCTCTAAGTGCAACACTAGAAGGGATGGAGAGTGAAAGAAAGTGGCAGCAATGATGAAAGGATGGGAAGCGAAGGAGAGGCGGCAGGAGGGTGGGGGTGGGGGGGGGACAATAACTGAGAGGTACCAATGTCCTTGGGAGACAGCAGCATTTGCTGCTACGCAACATCCCAGGCTGCAGCAAAAACACAAGCACGAGGCAGACAAAATTAAGGCAAACAACTCATCCACATCCCACAGCTTTATGAGGTTCAAATAATTATCAACCCAAACTGAACACAACACATTATATTAAAAAAAAAAAAGTATTGCAGGCTGACTGATCAATCCACCGGTTAGGTTTTGTGAGTCTTAGAGGGATTAGGGGCATAGTCAGCAACTGGATGAACTTCAAAAGGAATCGCTTTGGCTGCGACAGTTAAGCCTCCTTTGATATTTGTGGTGAGAATTTGGATGAATTTTTTTTTGGGAAAAAATTGTGGCCAATAACATATCTTGCTCCCTCATGTACCACGTGCCAAAAACCCCAGCTGAAGTGATTAAAATCGTAAAGTAATTTTTAGATACATGGCTCCGGGCAAAACTAAATGTATCAGTGGTTGCCGAGCAGAAGAATAACGCTCATCCAGAACATGGAACACTATTTGAAAAATGGAGTCCTCACGCTGGGCTAATGAGATAGTAATACAGCTTCGGCACTTAAAGGAGAATTACAAGATAATCCACACACTGTACATAAGGATCTTTAAACTCAGTAAAAAAAAAAAAAAAGTAATTATCTAATCTGCTTTTCCATTTTCATAATCACGGCTGACTTTAAACAGATCGGTGCCCTACAGTTACACTGCTGCTCTGCACATTCACTTTTTTCCTCACAAATGCAGACCACCATTTATGACACACACTCTGACTCACACTCTTGATGCCTGCCTCTTGAGCTGCTGAAGATTCTCCATTATTCATGAGTCTTAATGGCGGTTTCAGTTATAAAGAAAACAAAAAGCGTGTAGATACAGAAAGTGACGACTTGCATTCTTTTGGGAGCGAAAAACACAAGACGAATTTAGAACGGCAGCTTCTTTAAAACTGTAACTGCTAGCTTGGATGCTAATTATCATTCATGAATTCGACTGTTTAAGATCTAGGAGGGAAAAAGAGTAAAGATGCATTTTAGAAAACAGCCAGCAAATCAAAGAAAGTGTGCAATGCGACGAAAAAACATCTTAGTGAAGTGAAGCTTTGATTTGTTTAATACAGACGGTTACAGTCTCGCTCCCAGATTGCACATTGGCTTTTAATCCCATCTGTGATGGTGTGGCGCTTCTATTAACATCACAGATGCACATGGCGGAGAGAATCACATGATGGCATCCACACATTAAGATGACAGAGCCGCCATACGACCAGGTGTCTGCTGTGAAGCAGCTCTCAGGTTTTTATCTCTTTGTTTGAGTATGACATATCACCACCTGTTCAAACTCCATGACAACCAGCGGCGTGGGCCATTTGTGTGTGTGTGTGTGTGTGTGTCTAAAAAGTCTTGACTGAAAAGAGCCAGTGTTTGTATGATAATCTCTCCACCAGCTAAACTGGCAAATATTCTCTACATCTAGGAAGAAATAACATCCGAAAATATGACTCAAAGAGCTTGTAAAATATGCAACAGGCTGCTTCATAAAATGAAATGATTTGCTTTCTAATTGAATAAATTTATAATTGCTCCGTTACTCTTTTAAACGAGAGTGTAAAATCCACGGTGTGTAAAAGAGGAAGCAGCCAGAAAACCTTAGCATAATACATGAACAACAAGGAGCTGGATGATACAGCGTGGTGACGGGATGCGTCTTTAGGAACGTTCGCTTAACATTTAGCTACAGGAAACAGCGCACCCACACATGAAGGTTCAAAGCACAGACACTCACACTCAGACGCTGTGTTTGTTCACATGTGCTTTTCAAGTGGTTTCAAATTTATGTCACAGCTGATAGTGAAGTCTAGAGGCTTCTAATGAGCACCGTCACCACATGATCTCAACCGTCAGTGTATCAGGATGGGGAAGGTGCTCAGGTAAGAGGCTGCTGATGGTGTGAAAGCATACAGGAGCAGGAAGAGAACAAGAGGAAGAAGCGTTTAAAATGTTAAAGCAGTGAAGATCTTAGAAACACCATTAGAGCTGTAGACTTGAGGCTAACAACTCACAGGTAAAAAAACAAAAAAATGTTCAAGTTTATTCTCATTCACAACACAAGAAGGGTCCTGAATATTCATTTCTCGGTTAATTGCACTGGGAGAGCGTTCTGCTTGGATCAGAGATATTTAATTCATGTCACATCCACAGCTCATATCCAGCTAGTTTCCACATTTAAAAGCAACTGATGCTACAGTTTTTGGTGTATTTAACAAGATAAATTGTCAGTTTGACATTAAGTGAAGTTGTTAGTAATATCAATCCAAGAAATTACTGCCAATAAACTACTAAAATTCTTTGGACATTATAGAGTTTAGTCACCACAATCAGCTCATCTTAACAATATGATGACAGTAAGAATACAGGAGATAAATTTAATTATGCTCATGAAACACACAGGACTGTTTTTAAGGCTGAGATGCCTTGAAATGCCTGTCACTTAGTGCTTCTCTAAAGCCCCATGAGGTAAACCTCTGCCAAAATATTATTCTACAGAGAGTCACATTTCGTACTTTTAATGGTCTTGGGCTCTCATTATTGTGTACCAGCCTGGAGGTCTCAAACATGGCCAATTATTTTTCCTTTTTTTTTTTCTACTCACCAAACCTCTTGCGGGTCCACCAGTGCGGCTCTTTAAAAGTGGTGAACTTGACGTGAGGGTGCAGCCTCAGTCTGTCGTACAGGTCCGTCGTGCCACACTTTGGTTGGCCAATGATATAGAAATAAGGAAGGCACCGCATGCGGTAGAGTTTCCCGTCGCGGTGGAACAAATGTTCTCGGAAAGTGTTCCTCAAGTGCTGAAACACAGTCCTGAAGCGCCTCGAGTAGCGTGCATACAAGTTTGTCCTGTAGGGGTCGGAAGTGATATTCCCAGTGTATTCCTCATACCAGCAGGGGTTCTTGACACCCGGCAGGAATTTGCGCGGGACAACAGAAAACATCTGCAAAGGCGAAGACAGAAGGATTAATATTACACTGCTGAGTCACTGGATTTGCCACATATACAAAAATATTCCAGACAAAGCTTCCTGTAAACCTTTAAAAATTATCACTGCCAAGGCTGCACAATGGAAGGTGAACGTGTTCTAGTCATTTTAACAGACGTGTTAAAGCAAGAGGTTTGTTTAACAATTTAAAAAAATATATTTTGTAAGGGAAAACACCATCTGTGATCCAACTGCACATTGTCGACAAATATGTGCAGAAGGATACAGACTCTAGGGAGGCAGACGCGCAGTAAATTGGCTTTGGTTGCATAGATACAGTGAGACAAGCCAATGCGGATACAGTCAGAAAGTATTTAAAAATGGAAATGTTCTGTTGTGTGTTCTGTGAGTTTTTATTTGAGGTTGTTTACATCCATATTGGATGAACAGTGTGGGAGTTGTGGCTGTTTTTGTACACAGTTTTTAGAGACAGAAAGTGATATTTTAAGTAATAAGTCAACTTGTGATAAAATGTGAAAGTCATGCTATTTAGTATTTGGTATCAAATTCCATTCCGATCAATGAGAGTCTGAAGGCTGCATTCCAACAAAGCTCAGCAGAAACCTTTGATATTTTCACTGTTGGTGGCTGCAGCCGTTTGTTACTGTTTCCTCATTTTCCACTTGACCAATCAAGAACATTCCCCCTTTTGGCTATTTAAAACATTTTATAATTGGATCTATGTCCTCATGCGTGGTCCTAAAAGTCCAGTACGCTAAACTCAAACATACGAGTACATAAATTAAAGCGTATGTGTCCTTTTAATGTTTTTTAACACAGAAAAAGTCCATGTCACTATGACTCACTCACTGCCTGTGAGTCACAGCTACTTTAAGGACAATTAATGCCGGATCCATCCCAAGATGTGGTATTGATTGTCCCGCAGCCACACTCTCCTATTCATTAGCCGGTTCAATAAGAAATTAGTTATGTTGCAAATAGCCCCAGCACAAGCCATTATCATTAGGATTAACAATTAATTGAACCAGGCTTTGAGGTGAGACTGACACGGCGAGGAAGCCACGGCTGCGACAGTGGGATGACTTTGAGCTTTAAATCTCTTCTGGAAAAAAAAAAAAAAAAATTGGTGGAGACATATGCAATTATCTGGTGTGACATGAAGTGTTATACAAGGTTTTCTCAGCAGTTTTATCTCTTTATAAATTAAATTAGGAATTGCAACCAGTAGGGAATTGCATCAGAGTAGCAGTATTGAACCCTGTGCAGACTGCATGTAGGAAGGAATACTGATTGGGATCACCTTTTCACGTAGCATTTAATTATGCTTCAAGTCACAACTGTGATTGTCAATTAAAAGAGAGATCAATATCATGCTGAGCTTAGTTTGCGTCATGATTAACACAGAAAGCTAACATTTATGCTATAATCCTCTATGGTGTTCATTATAGCAATCGACCTGATTAAAAAAAAATCAATAATCATAAATGACATATAAGGCAGATGTATGTTTTGGCCGTACTCACATGTGGCTCACTGTTCACCAGCGCCTTGACTTCTGGGAGCTGTCGGCTGCTGCGAAACTCCACCTTGGACGTGATGGACTTGACCACCACTTTGATGTGTGCGTAGTCCTTGACTGAGGAGAGGTTGAAGGCGAAAGGTCCCGGGCTGACCAGGCTGCTGAAGTGGTAGGGCGAAGGGGTGAGGAGGAGGCCCTTCTTGTCTCCTGTCAGGATGTAGGACGCCATGATGAGGAACGTGACGGCCAGGCCGAACAAAAAGCTGTAGAGTCGGATCTTGCGGAAGCAGCTCAGGGTGCTCCAGCGCCTCGGCAGCTCCCGTTTCACCTCCAGGACTGCGAACAGGTTCATGGGCGTGTCGTCCACCTGCAGGAGCAAGGGCCTTTTGCGATAGTCCTCCACTGTGGAGCCCAGCAGGCTGTATTTGTAGTCCATCTGCGTCATGGTGTTAACAGCCTGTGAGTCCGAGGTTTCACAGATCAGGCACAGGGAGGTGTTATGGAGCAGGAGCCAGCCAGACAAGAGGGTTCGGGGTGGGGGAACGAACGACAGTCGATATCCATGATGAGTTGTGGAGAACAGCCCTCATGATCCACTGACATCTGCCTAGTGAGAAAAGAAAAAAAAAAAAAAAGATGATGACCAGCTGTCGCACTGCCTTTTTCTTTTTATGCCTGAGCTGATGCAGCAAGTTCAAAAACCCTAGAAAAAGTTGAAATCATCTTTGGTACCACCTATGCTTTTCTGTGCGGCTCAGGCTTCCCGTGTCACATTACATCCTGTTGAAATGCTGACTTGTATTTTTTTTTTTCTATCTGCTTCATTTTGGACTCAGGCTGCTATCAGTGCCGGGAGCTGATTGAAGTTCTTTCCATTTTAGTCTCAGTATACATTTTTTTACATCAAGGGAACATCACCTCATCTCTTAGTCTGTACCGGTGACAAAATAATGCTGCTTTGTGAGAGCAGTCAAATGATTAAACCTGCGGTTGCAGCAATATAACCTTAGGCTGAACAAAAGAGAGAAGAGTGGAAAAAAGTCTGCTTTAAATTTTGACGAGTTACATGAAATCTTACTAAGACCTAACAAGTCATCCGAAAATGTCACTTCACTTGAAAAATGTCACAGTTACTCAGGATATGTGGCATCATTTTTGTTGTGACTAATTACTGGGCAAAGATCATGTTATAGGAGGGTAAGCTAATTTCACCGACTTCCTCTCTCACTTCCTGTTTTAATCAGACGGCACAGCAACGCCGTCGCAGTCCATCCTCCCATCCCCCTTGTGCAATCGGAGTCACAATATGGAGGGAGTGATAAGGACGAGGGATGCATTCAGCCTAGAAACTGTGAGGCTGCATGTCAGACTCTCCTGGGGAGAGACAGGAATATAAGAGATACCCGGCCTGGACCGGAGAAGGGATTATATTATCAGAAAATGGTATTCCTCACTGTGAAGTCACATGGATCAACAGTCGCCCACAGATAAAAGGAGGGCCGATGTCTAAAGGGTGAAAGAATTGGGGATCTTTAATGATAATGCTCCTGCAGCAGCAATGTCTAGTTTTATCCTTGAGGCTTCCATTGTGTTTGGAGCAAAGCCAGCATGATGGCAGTGAATACAATACAGTATAATGACAAAGAGCCAACGGAGCCGAGGGGTCGCGGACACTTTTCAAAGAGTGAGTGGGATGTTTGGAAATCATGCCGAAGCCCTCCGGTTATGTTTCACACCTTCACACTCCAAACTGCCATGAATGCAGCCATGAGGTTGACGTATGTTATATCTGCTCCTGCTTGCATGCATCATAAGATAAGGGACACCATGGAAGTGAGTCATCGCTCCCCCTCACGGCTCCCGATATTGTCTCCACCGCCACCCTTTCGCCCACACCCCCTTTGCACAATTTCTGTATTCGTTGAGCTCGCGGAGCTGATAAGAGTGTGTGGCTGGAGAGAGCCTGCCTACCTGCTCGAACAATGTCATTTATCCCCAGCTGGGCCCTTAGCATTACGCCACAGCAACAGTTTCTCCAGGAGACAGGTGGAGGAATAACAAGCCCCGCTCAGGAAAAGACCGATTTCCAACCCTCAAGAAGTTTTCTGACTGCAACTTCAGCCAGCAGGAAAAAAAAAAGAAAAGAGCACTGAAGAATAAAGGATTCACTGCAAGGAGCTGAAACCACAGTCGGATATTGATGTTTTCACTTTTAGCCAGAAACTGAACCTTTCTTTTGTGGCTGGATTATTTTTATCACCTCCCCTCAAAAAAAGGAGTAAGAGTGAAAATAAATGGATTTGAAATTATGATAGCTATTTCAATTAAAGTTTGCCCACACATCACAGATGGTGTATCAGTGCTTGTCTTGTATAATAGTTCACCAGAACAAGAAGTATTCATGTACTTCTTAATAGAAAAAAAGTCTGTATTCACGTAGGACCTATTTTTAACAAGTTTTCTGAAATAACGACTGCTTAAAAAAAGACTAAATGGTTTGCTTTAACAGAAATGCAACTACTGCAGGTCGGATGTTTCTCTATCACAGAGAAGAATGAAATATCGGGTCATTAAAGGGCGAAAGTACGACGGCATTTTCAAAGGCAAACTTGGTACGAAACCTCTGTTTGCTATTGATGAGCATACGGGCTCATCTGTAGTCGCCATGCCATTAGCACTTATTGACTGTCTGCTTCCTTCATCAAGGTTGAAGTCAACAGTTTGCTCATGCTCAAGGCTGTTTAGACTCGCTGAAAGTAAGAAGAGGGCACGAGGGTTAAAGATGGGGAGGGGGAGTGGTAAAAAAAGAGAGAGTAGAAAGATGAAGAGAGAGAGAGAGAGAGAGAGAGAGAGAATAGAAAAAAGGGACTGTGTCATTGACGAGCGAACGTCATTCTCAAGGGAACTCGCATCTAAATCAATCAGTCAGCTAACTGTAGCGGTGGGCGACTGGCAGCTTGACAGATATGCTCTATTCATAAAGCAAATACCTTGCTCCTGTCCATCAAACATGATGAAATAGCTTAACTCAAAGAGAAATATGGCTCAAGGGCAGTCGACAAAGAGGACATGAGGTTGCATCATCTACCTTTTCAGCTGACAAACCTTCAAATGGTAGTAAAAAATTGAGAGTTTGAACATTTTCCGCACTGGAAATTGATGTTTATCACAAGTATTTCTGCACCTACGACAAGATTTTGTGTCTCTGACCACTACCCATAAGGGAAATAAACACCCGTTCTTAATAATTTTATTGCAAACAAGGTTGCATTATCTGGACGGGTTTATTGATTTAATGCTCAATAATCCAGTATCATCGATGGGAAGTGAAAACATGGATCATTGTGGCACATCTGTTTCACCATGCC
>JAPZDZ010000014.1:6647666-6669148 GCA_029783805.1 Acanthurus tennentii | reverse complement strand
ACTATGAAAATAAATATTATCACCCTTAAATATAGAGTATTTATTAAAAAATGCAATCAATTGGAAAAATAGAAATTGTTAGAATAAATGAGGCGAGATCCAAATCAAGCTGCTGATGCATGAAATTAATCTTTAGCATAGTTTCACAGAAACATCTGGAAATTGGATTGCATCAGACTGCATCACTACAGTGTAACACAAAGGCTAAGCCCCCTGATAATGGAACAAGCAGAAACCCTTCGACCTGTGAAATATGTCACCTCCTCCATCAATGACCCCCCCACCCCCCCAAGAGGCTGCAGCACATTCTAATCATGTAAATCACAACCATGTAACACAAGCTAAAACCAGAAGATCAGTATTAACCAGGGCTCAGAGGCTCATATTGCCCCTGGGAGAAGTCATCCGTCACATTCCCCCGGATCACACACACACACACACACACACACACACACACACACACACACTGTGGACCAGAGATCAGAATCTAATCTGCAGGAAGTCAGGCAGCAGGGGACCAGAGGACCCGAGCGTGACCCGACCGAAGAGACGCCCGCTCAGATTATCAACGCAGCCTTTCGGACACTTTCACTGCCGCGTTGAGGGTGGCGTGGAAACGTGGCCTCTGCCCCGGATTCATAAGTGCTGCTCAGCTGGGATCTCATGCAGAGTCCCAATTCAGCGTTTTTTTTCTTCTGTCTTATCTTTTATTCATTATTTTAATTTTCACTGGCAGCCTCCCCACAGCCAGTGCTGCTTCTGAGGTGGATAAGTGCTTTTGATGGTGTAATTAAAAAGTGCAGAAAAACAATGCCTGCCATTTAAAATCATTGATTGCGGTAATGGATATGTTGTGAAGAACATGCGGTGCTCTGGTCTCTTGCAAAAAACATGTACAATGAGGCTAAATTAGGACTGAAAATGGTAATTCATAATAGCGGAGAAGGTTAAAGGTCCTGCATGTTATCTGGGAAGGGAGCCTGCTTTACATCGAATTATGAATAAACAATGTTGATTTTATTTGAAGAGCTGCATCTTTTAACACAATAAACAATCAAGGATTTCTTTTGTGAATGAAAAAGGAGCTCCAAGTTTGAGGGGCATATGCAAAACAGCACTGTGTGTTCGCACAGCAGCTCCCGATGAATAATTTATCAAGATGAACTTAGATGTGATGTGTCTGTTACTTATTATCTAACTTTAGAAAATTTATACCCTTATGAATTCAAATAATTCTTGAGACATCCTTTTGTGTATTCCCATATTTTGTCCCTGCTGCTGTTGAAGATTTCTTATATAAGATCTTTCCAACAGTGATCTTTCCGTCAGTTTAACTCAGCCTCTCTGTTTTTATCTTTTGTGTAGTTTATCTGTCAGTGGTCAGATGTTTTTTTTTCTTCTGTTGATCATATTCTTCGCTTGTGAAATATTAATCCGTCTTCCTGACAGTTTTCAAGATCTAGGTTGCAATGAAAGACATAGTCGAGGCTGAGCTAAAGCCTTCTGACTGACAGGGGAAACTTTTTGTAAGTAACTTGTTTGGAGGGAAAAAAAAAAAAGAAAAGCAAAGAGAATGAGAGGCAGTGAAATATCACGCTCGGTGCATGAGTAGGAGGACTGCATGTTTTGTTTTTTTTTTTTGGATTTATAAAATATGTGCCAATCGGTTTCTCATCCCCCCTTAAGGTCCATTTCTCGTGTTTTTTTTAAAATCGTCAGTGATGTGGGTGGCAAGTGCAGCCTGTAACATTTATATCGAGCACCATCAGCAACTCTGCATCAGAGCTACTTTTTTCCTAGAAGGTGGATAAACAATGAAGCTTCCCACCGACGGTCCAGCTAATCACCAAAAATGTCAATCTTTGGATTTAATACTTTTTTTTTTTACAGATAAATAAGAGATAAACTTCTTCATGCAACAGTCACAGATGCTTGAAATCAGCCTTTTACCTAATCTGACCTCCTCCTCTTAGACAACAACCTTTTATTTATTCAACAGTCTGCCAACAACTTCTCCTGTTTTCCTCCCCTCTCTCTCTTCATGAGGGCTGACGGGCAGGCTCCCTACATGTGGACCAAAGTTCAATCTACTGTTAATCTTCCTTTTACACAAGAAGCAGACAGACCTTGGGGAAAAACAGTCGGTAATTAATCCAATGGGAATGTTTACTGTTTCCAGTGAAATGCCTCTGAACCCACAGTGCAGCATGAAAGGCTCAGGATAAAACTGGCTCTCAGAAAGTTTCGGGGAAACCCGTAACACTTGCATAAAAAAAAGAAGATAAAAATGTTGTGGTTCAGACTTTTAAGACCATATTTCCATTTAAAACAGTATTTCTGTTGGAGGGTGTTTTTTTTCCGACCATGTTTCTGCCCGGTGACACCCTCAACATCTGTAGGACACATCTGTAAACACTTTCATGCTCTGGCATCACACCGGACTTTAAATTGGTAAGCTGTTTCTAAAATGTGTCTTTATGGCACATCTGTGTAATATATAAATACAGTATGTATTTAACTGAACACTCAACGGGACTATTATAAGAGGCAATAAAGCTGTAAAACTTAAGACATGGATCGGAGTGCTCAGGATGTGAGCTCCCAACAAAGCGCCCGTTAACAGGTGTTAACAATGAACTTGAGGGTTTCGGGGGCCGAAAGCATGCGACAAAAGTGTATGACTAATCCTGACTGTAAGTCAAGTTAGACACAACTACAATGAAAAATTTGCTTACAAAAGAAAATCTTGCATCTGTAAAACGTTATCTTTTCAGGACAATGATTCAGAGAGTTTTTGCCTTGTGATCACTTAAAACAAAGCTATTTACTTGTAACCTATCATTACTGGTTGTTACCAGTTTCTCCACTGAGCGGTTCTATTCCCACCCAGACTTTTTTTTTTATTACTAGGCAAAGTTACCAAGCAATTCACACAAAAGCACAAAAAAATAAACCTATAACTTGTTTACAGTAAGTGTAACTGTTTTTGGTTCTATTTCTATCCATATTGCTTCTCTTAAGAGTTGTCTGATTTATCCGTCACTGTTTTTTGCTCATTTTTTGTCGATAGGTTGACAGGTTGTCTCTAAGGTCAATCAGAGGAGTCAATCAATTGAAAAAAACATGAGAAAATCTTTATATATTCCAACTAAATGCCAAAGTAGCAGGGCTTGAAACTAATGGCCTCCCATTATGTCATTATCATTTCATTTCTGTCAATCTTGAGACAAACAGAAATTTTTCACAAGCTCATGCAACACGCAGTGAAATGAAGAACAGAATCAAATCACATGAACAAAAGAATCAGATGAAATTCATCAAAAAATGGAAAATGGAGGTTTTCACTCAGCAGTGTTGACATTATTCCTCATGCTGACTTATTTTTTTCAGTGACTCCAGCTTGGGGTTTTCAATTAAATCAATCATAACTTAACTGTTTCAAATTCATTACACTTAAGTATAATTAGCGCACATTTTACAGCTTGTTGGCAGTCAACAATGTGATTAAATAAAATTCCCAAATTACATGTCAATGCTACCTGTAACACTTGAGGTCAGCACTTAACGGCCTTGTGATGCTTGTGTGATGAATTTTTAATGTGTAGAGAATGAAAGGGGCACTTGGGATGTTTTATTATGTTCATCATGGTTCTCAGTGGATGCATCTGTTTTTCCCTTCAGTTGTTACCTGGCAGATATTAGGTAATGGTGATAATGATGATGATGATGATGGTAATGGTTCCCTAAACTCACATAAGTCACTGTTTAAAGGCTTTGGAGAAACTCTCTTTCCAGTTGAGCTTTTCCTCAATTTTCCCTCACACTGACTTGTTTGCTTCTTGCTTTGGACTGTAGCTAAAGCTGGAGGAAAACTTGAACATCGCCCAAAAAAATGTACCACCAGCTTTGTCAAATCCTGCGGTTGTGAGGATTTAAGGAGTAACTCGGCAACAATCTGAAAAATTCAGCTTCGCTCTGCAGATGCAACTCGAATGCTGTTGACACTCAGCGGGGCAACATCTCCTCTCAGTGAACTGTAAAAGTCAGCCAAGTTATTAAAGACTGCAGCTTTCCATCTGTACATGCACGATGAAGAGGAGAAGCACCACGGGCTGTGATGTTTTACAGAGCAGCTCCCTGTTTCGTCTTTAATTCCCTGGCTTTTTTTTTTTTTTTTTTGGAGGTTCTTCAGGAGACGTATAGTAATCCTGTGCTGTGCAGTTTTCACACCTAGTTAACAGTCAGAGTTTCATCTCTGGCTGCACTGAGCCTCTTGCCAGATATGTGCATGGATCGAGTGTTAGCCTATGAGTGCCAAGACAACGTGTGAATTAACAAAACGTAGGCTATTGCTGAGACGGCTGGCTTACCGCTCAGCCGCCGCTCAGGAGTGGGCCTGATGCAAACAGTTTAAAGGAAGCTATTCAAGGGCATCCCTGTGGATCCATAATATTAACTCGGGATGTGGATTTTCAACCTATAAGATACTGTACTTTTTCTTCTCCCTGCTACATTATGCATGTGACTCCACAATAATGAGGGGTTGGATAAATTCTTGAGGCTTAGCATACAGGCAGGCGGGTTAATTCTCCAAATTAAAGGTGAGCATAAAGAGGTCTCCGTTTAATACGGATGATTAATTGCGTGGTGTCTTTATTTTAAGGGGTGGCAAATATGCTTCACCTCTCTTACAGAAGGATCACTTGCACTGTAATTTAGGGAGTGAGGTTTAGCATATATCAGAATAATACATTCTCCCCGCTCAGCGTGCTCTCAAAGTAGATTGTTGCATTAGGAAAAAACACAACTCTACCTGCTTTGCCACATCCTGATAAATGGAGGGAGGAAGGAGAGACGTTGGAACTACAACAGCTCATATTTCTCGCAGAGTGTAAAAAATGTCTCCGGTTCGCCAAGGTTCATACTGCCTCCACAGATATGAAACTCCAGCTCCAAATTAACTTGGCAGGGATAATCCCACAGAATGATAGCTGCAGCTATGAGAATAACATTTGTACAAATTCCTTGTGACCCAGGTCATGACGAAGTGTGTCTCTTTACAGCCAAAATGCCTGGGGAAAAAAATGCAAACAGCCCTGCAGGTGCGTCTGACGCGTTCGCTGGACATTTCGAGGCTGTCTGGTAAACAGAACTGGATGTTGACCTCTGAACTTAAACAGTGGTGCAGTGAGGTTGCAAGTGCATGCCAGTTTTTTTGTTTACCAGCCTAAGTTAGTTACAGCGCCACCTCTTGCTTTGTTTTAATGAGTCCCTTGGCCATTACTGCTTGCTCTTATTATGGCCACGTAAACCATACATTTGGCCACATTACTTGGAAGACGGAGGAAACAGAAATTAGGGAGGAAAAACACAGCGCAGTGAGAAATGGCTTTGGTATTGAAAGGCTTCACAGTTGCTCATATAAAAGGAGTAGCCAGAGGTAATTGGAAAATGAACACACCTCTCCCCAGTGCTGTACATCGCCGAGGTCCCTGCAGGTCTGTGTTGAGGCCCATTAGAGTGACATCTGGAAGACAGATACCGTCTATACACACACAAACACACACACACTCACACACACAACCACTAATACTCAGTCTTTCAACTAACCTGAGGGATTCCATGGCAACACATGAAAGCATCCATGACCCAGGGGCTGTCTAAATATAGATTTAAACTCGTGTGTATAAACAGAGTCATGAATAAATATATATATTTGTTTTTGTTTCACAGTATTGGTCCTCTGTGGAAGTGTATTTACTTAAAATACAAAATGAAAGTATGAGAATTTGATGAAAAGAAATCATAAAAAATCTCTTTGGTCCAACTCTCTTTATTTTAATTCTTTCTTTTGATTAAAACCTAAGAGGTCGATGTGTAAAGAAAAGCTTGATTTTTGTTCGTTTGCTGTTTTCCTTCCTGCTAACCTTCATTTACCAATGTGTTGTCATGCCTTAGCACATCGTTACAAAATTAATGAGCCTTTCCTCACCATCAATTAAAATTACTTGGTTAAGATTAGATCAAGGTGAAGGGTATCTAATGTTGATTGTCAGGAGAATGCTAGCTATATCCGTGTCTCTCACATAGGGAGAATATCAGATTCTAGGTAGGGTTTTTATAGTCTGACACTGTGTACCACAGAAGACAAAACTGAGACAACCCACACATTAGCTCTAATATCAAACAAGTGACAGATTTTAGTAGAATTCTTTGTTTTATTATACCAAGACACATATGCAACATATTCTTTCTGTTTTATTTTGAAATTATAATTATTGCAAATACAAATTAAAATCTTTTGTACTAAAATAAAAAAAAAAGATTTTTTTAGTACACTAGATGGTGCTAATTCTAGTCTGGCAAGGTCAAAACAGAGGTCATGGTCATTGGGATTTGTAAGTTTTTATAGCACCTTTGGTCAGTCAGTCTGCTCAACTAACTAATTTTTGTGTGATAAAATATGAAGTAATCAATTATTAACAAGTTATCTTAATTAGATGAAACTTTTGTTAAAGTTTTTCTTTGGGAGCATAATTTGCATTTTAAAACAATAATAAATTGTATTTCATTGCTAACGTTTCTGCAATACTTAGAAGGTCGCAAAATTTTTTAAATCACAATATTGTTGTGTTGTAGCGTAAATAAATTTATTATGTCATAGGGTCATTGTAGGTTTCCAGCCGTAATAGATCATGTATTTTGTGAATAGCTGTGCTATACGTAAATGTTTTGACATTTGAAGCTAATATCAAAGTTTTTCAAACAACACTTCAAAGGTCCGTTGTCATATTTTTTGATATCATCATCCTCCCAACCCCTCCAAAAAGTTTGACCACTGGATAATTTGAAGTTTGAAGTCAAGATAAATCCTGTTTTTAATACCGAAAGGGGATTACAAATGCTCCCCTTCTGCCGGTAAATGGCTCCGGATCAAAGCAGAATCCAGTGTGACACCAGGTGTTTATTCCTACGGAGGCTCCGGTCTGCACACCACTCTCTCAAAGGTGCAATCATCAGCAGCAGCTGCTGGCATCCGTCCCTCCATCCCTCCACTCCGCCCGTGCGACTTAGACAACAGTTAAAGCCCTGCTATCCACACAATAGTCTGGCAATAAAATTTTGATTCAGAATTTTAATGTCAGTTTAACGAGCAGTGCTTCAAACTAATAAGCCCTGATTCGTCTCTCACATTATCAATCATTGGGTGTTTTTTGTTTTGTTGTGGCTATTTTTGTTAAGATTTCGACAAGTGAGTTGAATTAAAAGAATGCAAAGTACCCAAGAATGAACAAAAAATATCACTTAATTACTCTGATAAGATGATGATTCTTAGGTAAAAGTTCCGTAGAGTTTTTTTTCTTCTTTTTGTACGATTTCTAGTCTTACTTATGGATGTTGTCCAGTGAGCATCAGAGAAAATGACATTCTCAAACTCAGATTGAGTCTAAAACTGTGACATATGCTGTATAACTGTGCGTTAGATTTGACTGAGTTGTAACTCCGATAAGCCGTTTGAATTTTAATGCAAATTGCAGCAATCTGGCAGAAAGTGTTCGAAAGTACCTTAATTGCCTTTTCACTTCAAATAGCTGAGAGAAAAAAAAAAGTGAAAGCTCAAAACAGCCTTGAGCCTCAACTATACATTGTATTTTTTCAACTATTTTAATCCCTATAATGAAGAGATAAGTCCAGTGATGTTTTTATTAAACAAGGATATTTACATAATTGTAAACACACAATTTTTTCCTGCATAAGTAATGTTATACCCAAACCCCACAGTCCCATAAATCAAACTACTAGCTACAAAAGCAGGCTGTTCCCATTTGCCAGACTCCATCCATACACCACAACTGGGTGCAGATGGTGAGGGAAATAAAAGCCAGTTTAGTTTCCCATGCATCATTAATACAAGCAATGACCCCCAACTTGGCAGCGTCTCACGGCATCTCTCGGATGCCAGATTTACCTTCTTACTCAGCACCTCAAAGTCCCTGCATGATGTCCGCATTACACACAATGTCTGGCATTATAGCAGAAAGTTGTCCTACAAATATGTAAAAAAGAAAGATGTTATAAAAGTGTGAAAAGTTGTATGCTTTTTGAAAACCTGAGCTAGCTGTTGTTTCCATGTTGTGTTCTCACATCATAGGTTGAATTATTGCTTCAAGAACAGTAAAAACATGTTTTTCAATGTTGTTCATAATTTTTGTACTTGACAATACATATTTTGCCTTTAAAGCAATGTTTTTTCCATGTTTAATTGTACATTTATAAAGACAAAGTGCCGTTTTTGTGAGTTAAAAATATAACACACCCGTATCTGAAAACCAACATGTCAAAACTGAATATGAGGTTTAAATTTATGGGCAGATTTTTATGTGACATTTTTTTTAAATATCTGACTTATAAATGTGTCATACTCCGCTTGTAATGAGAGTAAGGCCAGTTAAAAGTCTCTTAAAAGAGTTCAGACTTTCCAGACTGAGACTAGATTGACCACAGCCCGAACGAGAATGATGCATGCAAGATGCCGCCCTGATTCCCTTTGTTTACCAGAGCCAATAACACTGGAGAAAAAAAAAGCCTCCATGCAAGTCATTTAAGAGATAAAGCAGATTAATGTCTGTCAGCATGTTAGCTTAATCACTGGGAGACGATCAATCACAATGACAAATGGCCTCGGACAGCTGCTTTAGACAGACAGCATCTTCCAGAGTGGTTGCTCCTTCACAGTCACATAAATCCTGTCCACTGATCCACTGCTCTCATCAGGAATACATAACATAACTTCATCAGAGGATCCATCCATCATTGGCCTCCTGCATGCACCATTATTTTCAGAGTCCAACTCCTGCACTCGTGCGCAGCTGGAAAGCAGCCGGATACTGTCTCCAGTACAGATCATTCAGTCTAAAACTGGAGTCTGCTGTCACTTAGATGTGAGCTCCAAAAAAAAAAACAAAAAAACAGCAGTCTGTCTATGAAACATTTATGCAACAAAGGTTTAGTGGCGACAGGCGTGAAGCTAAAGATGGCATCTTTAAAACTTGACATGTTTTGATAGGCTGCTGAATGGTCTAAGGCGTTAACTTTTAAATAGACACAGTGAACAAAACAGCATCTGACAGTTGGTTTGTTTATGTTGATGCTTAAACTCTATCTGCATACTGATGAAGTAGATGTATGCATCCGCTATGACAGTTCCAAGATGCGCCGTGTTTATTTTGTTAAGCATCAATGGAAAAACCTGGAATAATAGGGCAGCAAAAAAACTATTATTTGTATTATGGATTAGTCTGTCAACGGTTGTTTTCTTTCTATTAATCGCAGAGTCTCTAAAAAATAATGAGAAATGCTCATCACAATTTTTCCAAAGCCCAAGGTGACTCCTTCAAATTGCTTGTTTGTCAGCTGTCTAAAGCCCAATATGTTCAATTTATAGTTATACATATCAATCTTGGTTGCTACAAAAGATGTTTACAGTTTATTAGCTTAGTTTATTTGTTGTTTTATGACTGTCTGACCAGTGGATTGGTGGGGAAGGTGCAACTGCAAGACTTAGGTAACATGACTGCTAATCACCACACTTATGTTCGTGACCAGATCAGTGTTGACAAATGAGGGCAGGTCATTTTAGCACGTTAGAACATTATAATGCTTTTTTCTTGCTACCTAAATAGTGTTTTTTAACATTAGATGATAAGAAATTTTCTAATCAAGCTTCTTATGAAAAACTAGGTGTTTTTAAAAAGATTTTCCTGATGTTTTTCTGGTGACCCAACCGAGGTGTTTTTAAGTAAGAGGAGTGGGGACGTTCATCAGCCATGTTTCTAGCAACATAACCAACTTTTAATGAAAAAAACAAGCTTTTCCTAAACCTAATTGAGATAAATGTGCCTGATCAGAAATCTAACCAGACCAAAACCACTGAAATGTTAAGTTTTAATATCTGTGATTTGCAGAAACATACAATGCCAGCAGTAATTGCTGGTGATTGAGTTGGCATAACATAAAAATCCACTGGAGAAGTTGGATACAATGATTGGTTACCAAAACATTGCCAAATAAGTTTATAAAGCTTTTTTTTTTTTGCATAAAACCATTAAACTCTAAGCCCTGAAGGCCTATGGAGACTTTCTGATCCAATAAAGTCAAACTTTTAAACAAACACTAACAAAAATGACTAAATGTAGTCTGGTACTAAATATAAATGCATGTTTTAAACCACAAGAAAAGGAAAGTAAGTAAGAAAAAGAAAAGGATTTGTAAAGACCAGTTCTGCCCAATCATGTTTCCTGCATACACACTTGGTTCGAGGGTCCATATGGACAGTGTTTGCACCCCTGTGGCCCAGAGGAGCCATATCGGGCCGCAAACAGCAGCCCTTGGTGCACACTGACACTAAGCTTTCTACAGCACTGACTGAAATAAAAGACCCCTAAAAGAGAGGTCAAATGCTTCATTGAAGAAACACAGACTGCTGCTTCAGGCCTTTCAGGCTGAGAACGGAGACGCATCTCAGAGAAGCGTAGAAAAAGGTGTCAGGTTTATCAGAGCAGAGACAGAATGTGTGAGTCAATGGGAAAAAACGATGGACCTCTGGGTATCCAAAGGACCGGTCAGAGGTTTTTTTTGGGATGAGACACTGAGGCTCTGTGACAGTCAGTTGCCCCGTGTGGTGCAAAATGTCCCAGACAAGCTTGTGTTCTCACAAAAGACAAAGTGGAGCAAAAGGAAGTTGGCAGCACTTCAGGCTATGCAGCACAATTATCATTGCCTCTGATTTTGTAGTTCATTTTGATTAATCATAACGGAGCCAGGGCCTTGACGAAATGTTGCATCTATTTTCAAATGTACTATTCCTCAGATTTATGAGCGGCAATAAAGATGGCATTTTCCTTTTGGAAAATTAAAACTGTGTATACAAACAAAAGCAGAGTTTTCACTTTATGTGATATTAAATGCAGAAAAATTCATATGAAAGTCTTTATTTGGGCTCAGTCGACTGAAGCTGCTCCACTGCACACAAATCACTAAGCATGTTGTGCACATTACGCACAGTCAATGCTGTAACAACATGGTTGAAAAAAAAGAAATGCTTTGAAGAAACACTTGTTTCATCTTCAGAAACGTTCTGATCCAGTCTGTGGTTCCACATTCCTGCAAACATGAGGATGTGTTTTATCACCGTCGCCGTGTAATGACCTGAAATCAATGAATCCTGTGCCATGTCGCTGCCAAATTCCCCCCGATTTTAATGATGAAGTGGACTTAAAAAGGCCATTTCAATTGAGCTACCCAACATTCCCTGTGCCCGTTTCATTGAACTCGTTTCCCTTGTGATATCTCCGACAAAAATTTCAATAACAAAGGCATTCCCTCTTTGTTTGTATTGCAATAATTGAGCCTACAGCTGGTCTATTACCGAAAGAAGAATTATCACTGGAATCACTAATGAAAGCGGTGATGGGAAAGCTGCACTTCCTGCTGTGATCACATTTACATGTAATCAAAGTCTGGTTGAAACACCCTCACATCTTGATTTTTCATAATTGATAAGTTGTGACATAAATATTGTTCATTCACACGCTGCTGTCTCTCCCCGCACAAAGTCCTGCTTCTGCTCTCCATGCAGATTAGACAACGTGTGGCAGCGTGATTCATCGTTTATTTACTTTTAGTTCCCTTAAATGAATGCTTCATCAACCCACTACAAAGGAGCGAAGTTAAGTCCGCCATCTAAATCAGCGACCATCAGGCAGAAATATTACAGCTCAACTTATACCGGACGGAGTAATTCATCAAAGTGCTTCGGTCAGTCCACAGGAATCTTTGTTGGGATGAGATGAAATGAGCTCCAACAAAACAGAAAGCCTGCTAGAGGCCACGCGCACTACACCCTGTCGTGGCATTTAAATCATTCTAATCATCCATCCCACTCGCTGTATAATAATATATTGCAGCGAGAAAGAGAATCCCCACATTTACGACGCCTACGTCTCCGCTTCCCACACAGACCCTGTGTCAACTTGTAAGCACACAGCTGCTGCTCCTGACATGTCGCGCTCGCACACACACTCACACAAACACACACACTCAGTATGTCTGTGCCATCGTGCAAACATTATACAGTAAGTGTGTCATTATGGAATGAGTGCTTCAAAAAAAAAAAAATATAAGTGCTTTTGAGGTCTGCAAGTAATTATTATTTTCATTGTTTGTGGATTATTTAATTATGACTTTGGTGTACGAAATGACAAAGATACGAAGACAAATGCACATCTTGAGTTCCCATAGCTGAAGAATTCTTCAGGTTGCTTGTTTTGTCTTGTTAACAATCCAAAACTTCCCAGTATTCAGTTCAGAAGGATAACAGAAAAAAAAGCAGCAAATCCTCACATTCAAGAGGCTGCAACCTGAGAATGTTTTGCATTATATTTTGCATCACTTGGCTCCAACACTAGTTCTTTCAACAACACTTCTCCATTTTCATCCCGTTTGCCTGCTTTTCCGCAGATTTACTTCACTTTCTGTTAAAAAACTCTTACGTGCTGGCAAACAGCTACCATGTGCTTAATTGAAAGCTCAAGAACAGTAATTAAAAACCCTTGAGTTACTCTGCACATTAACTTATTCAACTTGAAAGTACAGTAATGAGGGGAAGAAGGAGGAGGTTAAACTGATGTGATGCACCCTGAGGGGGCTTGTCTCAACCATTAACCGAAACTTATCAGCCCTCGCATGAATCCATATTGCAACAACATACTGGATGTCTGACTTGAGCTGTATTTAATTGCAGCAAAGGAAAGAGGTAGCCCTGATTTGCTGACTGTTTAATATAAGGATGCTGTTGGTTGTACTCTTATAAGCTTAATAAACAGATACTTCCATTGGTCCTCGTATCCTGAACACACTAATCTTCATTACATCTAATGATCTGAATAGAAACCAAGGTGCATCCATGTGTTTGTTTGTGTGCAACCAAGCAGACTTTCACATAAAACTACTTAAAAAATCAATCCGAGGCAAACATTTCTCTCTGTTATTTATCGGTGACCCATTTGTCCAGCAGCCTGTGGTCTGTTTGGTGTCTCAGGTATAAGACAAAGAGAAGAGAGGACCACTCCGTCCCTCCTGAGGCTTCCCCTGCTCCCATTGGTCAGCAGGAAATCCTTTTGTTTTGGCTCTCACGGTTGAAGAGCGTAGCAACGCATCTCATGAATGGAAGCCAAATATCCCCCTCACTAACACAAAGAAACAAAAATGTGACAAAACTATCTCATTCTGGACAGTTTGGAATAAAAGCAAGCAACAATAGGGCGATGTGGTTAAATTATTCCCATTTTATGCCCAAATGATTGATTTGAATCCATGAGATATTATTCCAAGACACGCTGTTAACTCTCCGGGCAGCTGCCCTTTTCTGCCTCTTAAATCCGAAATAAACTGAGTCAACTCTGGAGTTAGATTAGAATACATAGTGACCCATTCATTCTCTACGGGCAGCGGGCGCCTCCGCTGAAAGGAGCCCGTTATATTGGCGATGTCTCCGATTTTATACATGGCACACACACACACAGTCAGATCACTAAAAAAAAAAAAAACTTTTCCATTTCAGGAATCACTTGCTTTAAACACCAAAAAAAAAAAATCTAAAAACCTAGGGCATGAACTTCAACACGGATTGAGACCAAAACAGATTTCACAACAACAAAAACAACAAAGAAGAGGAAATGAAATTAACGCGCTGACAGAGATCAAAATGCGCACGGCCGGAAAAAAAAAACAGCGTGTAAAAATAACCAACCGTGTGAAATTAAACCTACCATGAGTTTCTTCTTGGAGGCTTTTGCTGCTGCTCACACGACCACCCGGATCACACAACTTCTCATTGCCGGCTCGTGTATTTCCATTCCGGTCACCGGTCACGGGATTAATGGCATTTGTAAGTCCGCGTATTAATTTTTTTTCTTTTTTTTTTAAATTTAGTTCGCCCCCTTCTCTTCTCTTCGCTCCGCTGCCGGTTACATGTGAACAAGTTGTGGACTCTCTGCGCTCTGACAGCCTCTCTTTCTCCTCCGCTTCTCTCTCAAGCTCCTCGGTTTGAACGGTGGGAGTCAGACTCTCTCTCTCTCTTCCTCCCTCTCTCCCTCTCTCTCTCTCTCTCTCTTTCTAATGGTGGGTTGGTGAGGGGTGAGGGGTGAAGGGGAGCAGAAGGGGGGGAGGGATCAGGGGTCCCTCCATAAAAGAAAAGACTATAATCTCCAAACAAACAGGAAAAAAAAACTACCTCTTTGAGTATTTAATAGGAATAAACATCATAAAATGCTCATTTAAAGGTTCAGTTCACACAGAAACAATTTCTCGCTCGCTATAATATAAACTTCAGTCATGCAAATAGCTTTATAGGTTTTATTTACTCAGGTTTTTTTTAGAGATCAGTCTCTGATTTCTCCATCCAAAATACAATGAAGGTGCCGGTATATGGAACTCAGTTATGGCACTCAAAGCAGGCTTATTGAAAAATTACATTCCCAAAACATTCAGGAGACGTCCCAGCATGGCATGGCGGGGGCACATGCCACAGAGCCGCCAGCACTCTCGTCTGGATTCCTGCCCGGGACCTTTTGTTGCATTTCATATCCATCTCCCTCTAATTAAAAAAAAGTATTCCTACTAGACTATTCCATTAGTAGAAAGTACCTGATCGAACTTTTTATTGTTTTTACGGCATCCTTTAAGCACACTCACTGTATAAATGATACAGTATCACCTTCTACCAACCTTAATACATAAATAGATTGCATGTAGAAAGGTAGAAATTACTTTTGCTTAAACAAATTGCCTGAGAAAGTGTCTACAAAGAATTATAAAGAGCAACCATAGTGTTTCTGAACAGACAAGTTCCTCAATTTTGAGTCTAGTGCTATATATACGTTTTCTTATAATCTAAAAAACGTGTTACTATAATTTCCTATTGTCCTTAAATCCCACAAACACCAGTAGTGTGTTGTTTTGTCTTTCAGTACTTATATTCCCCGGCTTGTCTGTGAATGTCACCTCTAAGTTCACTGGTTTGTGATGAGGATGTACATCCTTAAAAAAGGGGTCACAAACAGTTTGTTTTTAGCGCTTAAATAATGCAAAATCAAAGATGTGACGCCATCCTTTTCCTTTGATTTAATTTATAAAAGCTTTAATCACCATGATAGTTCTATTCATGTTCATTGTACTTTGGTCAAAACTAAAATCTCAGACACAGATATCTCAAAACAAATAAAAAACAAAAACTATCCTCACATTTTGATTTATCGACTAGTTAAGGTTACTGTCAACTCCTAAACGCGCCACAAGACTCTGTAGAACCTAAATAAACATAAAAAACCATAAAACTATTATTGCCCCTGTCCCTATTGGACCATCATTGTGTTATTGTGGTGCTCTTCCTCAGAGTCTATAGAGGGGTTGGTTTGAAAGGAGAGGTGGGGGTGACAGTGGGGGGAGGGGACAGAGACCACCGAGACAGCTGCTGCACACTGGCTGCTTATTCGGACCATTAAGGCAAAGAAGGATTCACAGGAAGCCACGTTATGTCTGTTTGTTTGTCCTGGGGGGAGATTTTTTTCTTTGCTTTGCTTTAACCTCGCGGTGAGTTAGTGACATCCACAATATTACTGCCCGAGCTCAATATTAGAAAATATAGACAATAACAAGGTGTTTGCCTCCCAGACAAAGGAAAATAACCGAATGCAGTGCAATTACCAGGGAAAGCAAAAGGCCAATAATCTCACAACGCATTGAGAATGTGTGTCTCAGCAGCAGCAGACAGACACTTCAAACCCCCAAACGCTTACATGGCCGAGTCCAACAGGGAGATGAGCGCATGTGAGCTCAGAGATATGTGTGATGATTCATCGAAACCAGACGACTGGGCAGCGACATAAATCGAAGCTTGACCGCGGTGCGGCTGCATGCGGCTGCTATTCAGTGAGCCAGAGGTGGTTTCCCTGAGAGCACACTCAGCTGGGAAATATGTTGTCATATCATGTTCCAGCAATGCCACCACGGGTCTGCTGCTGCTGCTGCTGCTGCAGTCGCTGAGTCAATCATCATCATCATTGTCAACATCTCAAGCATGGTAATGGCTGCCATCAGAGCCTCAGTTGCTGTTTTCCACATGCTTGTTATAAAAGCCCTCAGTGTGCATCACCACCAGTACCTGTTGTCCTTTGGTTTATTGCAATAAGAAAACCGGCCTGAGGGAGGTTATAGATTTTTTCAAGAATTTCATCTTCTCACAGTATGATTTTTTTTATTTTATCTGCCTTCTGTTTATCTCACTTAAGGATGATCTCAATCTAATGAACTGGTAATGCAACTATTTATCCTCAAAGCTTCTGCTGGCGACAACAGTGACGGTGATAATGATGATGATGATGATGGAGATGATGATGATGATTGTGCAATGGCCGGTTGTCTTCTTAGCAAGTCATGCAGAGCGTATGAGTCACGTTTCCTGCAGTGTGCCCCATGTCTGCAGCAACGAGCCGGTCTCAGCCTCCGTCTCTACCAAAAACCCCAATGGAAATAACTGAAAAGGCAACAAATGTCTAAAAGTCACTGGTCTTATTTGTATTTTTTTATATATATCTGTGTGTTTCCGGCTGAGAAAAACGACCGAGCTGTGTTCATTTTGCATGTTTTATCAGACAGACTGGGAAGTAAAACAGGAGGAAACGCAAGCTCTTGTTCCTGAGACCTTTGTGTCAGTTTTTTTCACCTTCAAGCCACTTCCACTGAAGTGAATTGCCAGATATTTGGACCAGAACCTGAGGTAATTCGGTCTGGCCGTGGCATTCAATCTCTCAATTCGTCACACACATTCGAGTATTGCTTTCTCAGAAACAGCATGCTGGAGATCAAAGTGCTTATATTTGGCAGTCTTTTTTTTTTTTTCAATCATTTTTTCTTCTATCATAAGCATTTTGCACGACTCTAACTATCAAATTAGTGTCGTTGCTGCACAAATATTGGCAGAAAGCAAATCCAGTTCATAGTGTGGCAGGTTTCCACTGCAACTACAGGATTTGTAAGCCTCCAAATTTGATCAAAGAACTGCAAAATAGTCTATGAAGTTTGGTTGTCTCCAGTCTCATATGTCCTTGGAACTGGAGTTACACTAAATCAATTTCAAGGCTTTTATTTCGTGGTGAAGTCAGGAATGATTCTGTGGTATCAGTAATATATATATTGGTGCTCATAAGAGAAACATCCATCCTAGGAATTGGGATTTTTTTTTAAGTTTAATCTCACTCAGATTTGGAGGAGGAAACTGCACCCAGTCTGATTTAAATCATGAGAAAGACACTAAACAAAGGTTCTCTGAGCAAAGCGAGACCCCCCACGGTTCTCCTCTTAAGGACGATTTTTATGAACAGCATACCACTGTCGGTTCCAACCGACTTCCTTTAACTTTTTTTTCATTCTGCATAATGAGGAGAGTTTAAACCGAGGCAGAAAACCCAGCAGGACAGTCAGATGAGATTAGAAATAATATCTTTTTCACATGCCTGTTAGTGAACGAGGGTGGAAACGATGTCTGATAAAATCATATTGGGGATTTCTAAAGGGGAAAGTGAAGCTGACCTAATGCTCGAATGATTCACACTTTCCATTGAATATCGTGTGTTTCCAGTATTTTTTGGCGATTTAAAAGGGGATGAAATGTCTTTATTTTGTCCTCAGATGTGTTTGTTGCTAAGTCTGGTTTTTACTCCCAGGAGCTCAAGCAGCTCCCGCCGTGTGTTTCTTTCCAGCCGGAGCATTACTCATCTCTTTTATTCCATGTTATGTGTTTGTGTGTGTGTGTGTGTGTTTGTGTGTCAAGGCTGAGCAGTGTTTACAAGCTTAACCTAATGACATTAGTTCACAAGATATTCAGCACCAATAAAAGGGCTGTACAAAAATCATAAGTGCCCTTTTTTTTAAAGGAAGAAAAATTGGCTTTATTCATCTTTAGCTAATAAACATTCAACACATTTCTGATGGAGTCTTCTTGCTCTGCCAAAAATTATATAACTTTCAAAGACACAGGTCAAAACAAGCAAAGTTTCAAAAATAAATTCATATTTTGGTTCTTTTCCTAATGAAGTGGAAACCCTACCTCACATCTTTTGATCAGAAAGGTCAACTTTCAGGCAGTTTTGTTTATATCTTGATGTTGAATATAATTACCGTTTAAAGGCTGCCAGTATTCGTTTTTTTTCTTATCTACTGCAATTTTTTTAAGGAGAAATTTCAAACCATCAGTGTTTCAATCTTCTCTCTTAAGTCTGATTTTCACACTCTGTCTGTTGCTTTCAGCCCCGAGCGGCTTCATTCCTACTGAAGATAGAAATCTTATAGTTTAATGTATTGATTTTTTTGTATTGCAGAGGGGGATGCAGCTATCAGCTAATGTTATTTGTAACCCCTGTTCTAGCAGGCAATACTGTAAGTTTTGTTTTTGTTTTTGCATGTAATTTGCTTAAATTAGAGCAACAAACTGCATAAGCAGCGTTTTCCTGTTGCATTTTGTCGACCAAACGAGGTCAAACAGACACAAAACTCTTACTTAAAAGAAACTTTATCTGATCTTTAGTGGAAGAGACACTGACATAACAGGGAGCTTAAATGAGCTCATAATTTTTTTAAGTCTGGTTTGATACCAACTAATGTAATGCCAGAAAAATTATGCAAAATCTCCCTCACGGCCTCCCAGAGCAAACTAAATTTACCTCCGTCAGTGCACGTTCTCGGGCCACAGGGGTTCCTCTGTGTTCGGATGACTCGAGCTAATGTGTTTACTTAGCTCAGATCAAAATGGAGACATCATTGTGCATGTTAATTTGCTGTAATCTCTCTAAGACATTTGACTCAACAGTCAGAGGAAAAGACATCAGCACCTGACTCCACGCAGGAGTGTGCTGCCTCAGCACTTCAGCGAACGGCGAGTTTTTCGATCGAAGCTGCCACACTCCATCGTTTTTGTCATACCTCTCCGTGCTTAGGAGACTGCTCTTTTCACATCAGCGGATTAATGGAAAAATTTAATATATCTGTTGCAATACTCAATGGAATCAATAAGCCACATCACAGGGTGACTAAGCCGAGCGCAAAGAGTTTAGGATGGGAACCAGAGCGATTTTCTCCTTGAAATACACTTTTGATTTATGGGGGCCTGCTTGTGATTGTAGCTGCTTCGTGTGGGAATTTATTTGTTTTCTTCTGAAGAAGTCTTGTCTCTGGAGAGAGCCAATCGAGACGAATCCTACAGTGTTGGAGAGGATGTCATACATCAGCTTACCAGGCAGGGTCACCGCCCTTTTTCTCACAACAGCACACATACACACACTTTCCATCAAATACACACTTTCCACACACACACGCACAAACATAGACATTAATTAAGTATTTTGGTCTTTTCTCAAATGTGTAGATTTGCTGCCTTTGTTGTTTTTTTTTTTTGTTTCTCGTCTTTTGCCTCAGGTATTATTGCATTTTGTAACATTTCATACACTGAAAGGTTAATTGTGAAAACAATCAGAAATAACAATCAAATATTTATTGTCTCTGGTTCCCTCAAATGTCAGGATTTAGCTGCTTTTCTCGTTTGTAGATAGCGAAAAAGAAATTTTGGCTGACAGAAGCTGAGATGGATGTTACAAATACTTTTAAACTAAAAATTGAATCACAGTAGTTAATAAATACTTGATTCAGCACAATAGAAAGTAGTCATTAGTTGGGGCCCTTAGGCAGAGTATCCTCTTAATGTCACACAACCACAAACAACATTTCAAAACCAAATATTGTGCTGATTATCATATCCTACAACAACTGGCACCAAGACTTCGCTAATGAGATTTTAATGTTATTGGCAATGTCAGTTGTGAAGGTTCTGGCCAAAAAGTATTAGAGAAACATGTTTTCATAGGATATATTCACATTAAAAAGAATTTTATTGGACAATCTTCCTCTGGTGCTTCTCGTCTTCCTGAGGAAAAGCTCAAACACGCCAGGAAATAAACCTCACTGGTTTTGGGACCGAAGGTTTTTAATGAGCCGACAAAGGAATTCAAATGGCAATGGAGACACCAACATGAGCTGCAAAATGGCTGGAGGTAAACAGAAGTACACATCATTTATTCACATTTGCATTTTGTGGGGATTTAATGAAAATCATATTTTTAATATGGCAGCGTCTTGTAAATAAATAAGTAATTATTTCAGAGTAATGGAAATCTGTCAGTCAAATATGTATTATTTTCGCTCACCGGTTCGTCGTTGCCGGTTTGACAACAGCAACCCATGTGCCGTCGGTTTTCGGTCGCCACAGATGCAGCTTGAGGAGTATTTTTGTGATGTTTATGTTTGAAGTGAGGGAGACCACATGGAGGCTTTTGAAGTGATGCCGAGTTGTGAATTCTGCACTGCGTTGCTCTGTGCCAGAGCGTGTATGCACGTTATTATTCATTCAGCTCACTTCAAATCTTGTGCACAATGTTTCGGCATGTGCACCACGGGGGAATCACATTTTCTCTGCTTCATATGAAACAGTTTGATAGCATATCCGCTTTTGATATCCTCACCTTTGCATACTCCTATCCCGCTGGTGGAATTCATGCTCGGTGGAGGCTCACACTTTGTTGTACAGTTTTAGCTTCAAAAATCTGGTTTTCATCTTGTGATTGTTGTCTTCTCTGAGAGAACAGGTGGAAATGAGAAATGTTTTTTGGCGGCACAGCGGCAGAAAAAGATGTGCGGCCATTCCTGTCAATCAATATCCATTTCCATGCAAACAAGTGTGATTAAAGCTGATTTCACAGGCGCAAGACCTCCTCTGTGTTCCGGTCACAGATCAAACAAAGATAATTGGTTTAAAGCAAAAGATGTTGCACGTTGCATTGCATAATTTACAGCTTGATGTCTGCTCGCCCTCACGTTTTTACCGTGGAGAAATTAACAAGGTTGTGATGGGTTAACATGCTGCGTGACACGTCTCCGGACCAACACATGCAGAGAAACCTGAGCAGAGTGGCTAACAGCAACCGTTTCATTAAGCCTCGCAGCCTGTGTGAGGAAACTAAATTAGATTTTTTAGCTCTGTGATCGCAAGAGATCTTCAATAGAGCCTAGGGTCATAAAGCCCATGCATTTCTGCAGGAAAATGTAATATGCAGATTGAGCATGAAGTTAACTTCCATTACAGTGGACCGTGTGTACTTAAGAGGCAGAGCGAGCGGTTACATCTCTAAATGATGAGTAAAGTGAGAGCAGGTGCTGAGTCTATTGTGCGCAGCAGCGCATAAAATTGGACGAGCTCGGGTTCTTTATAAAGGAACATTGGCTCCTAACAGACTGAAAAAGTTCACTTTTATTTATCGTCTTTTGTTAAACCGAAATAAATGTGTCTGATATTTTTCGTCACATTAAAAATGCTT
>JAPZDZ010000014.1:6614922-6626796 GCA_029783805.1 Acanthurus tennentii | reverse complement strand
CATCAGGCTAACAGAGGCTAAGAGGCCCTGTTTACGGAGACTGCAGGGTCCCCTTGACATTACTTGTAGACATTCAATCAATTGTTGGAAACTATTGATTCTGGGAGCTTTAAATGAACAGTCAATGCTGTCATTTTTTCTGGGGAGGGAAGTCTACTGCCACGAATCACTGCTGGCTGCGTCTGCCTCAGGAGCACTACCAAAAACAAACCGGCACAGATCTGTCATTGTACTGTCAAGGTTTTATGTTTTCTGAGTGACATTTTCATTGAGACTTACATAAGGCCAACGCACATGGAAAGGAAAAAAAATCCGAGCGAAAACATGTCGTGACATCACCCCCCCGAATAACTAGAACCTACTGTATGTTTTCCTTTGGTCAGCAGGTCAAAGTGTTGCCAGGCAAACCTTTTCACGACTCTTCTAATGAGCACCAGGCGGCCCGATCATAAATACACAGAATTTATGGATTTCATGAGGTGGTGCACGGAAATGTCAAGGGTGTGCTTGTTTGGTGCTTTACTGGTAAGCAAACAGGCATTGTGAGGAGACCGCTGAAAGGCAGGGTTATTGCACTGTCAACACTTTTAGGAAGATGAATGTATACTTTGAAAATAGAGCAAAGTAGACCTAATCACCTCATAAAATTGCAGTTAACAAAAGGTCAGTGATTTCAAGCTAGACATGTTCTAACCAGTTCCAGCAGAGAAGCATTAAAGGAGTCCGAGAGAGAAATCTTGGTTGGTGTTAATGTTTAGCACTGCAGTATGCACTGATTGGTGATACGCATGTTAAGAAAAAATGTTAGAAAACTCATTTAAACCTGAGATTTTTGGTTGTGATGGTTCATTTTTGTCAAATTCAATCCAGTTCTACTCCCAGTTGTTTTTTGACTAAACAAATGCTTACTGAGACGCTTTAAATTCCACCTCAGAGGGTAATTTCTAATGAAAACGGGTGGATTTTTTATGAACCCAGAAGAGTAAACACACTGCATAGTAGGTAATCCATCCCCAGGCTGCTGCAAAGACAGGCGGATATTGTGTTGTAGCATCCACAGGTCTAGTGCTGGGCTGTCAGAAGCAGCGTGTGCCGAGAGCCCCCAGGCATGTGGCTGTGGTACAGAGAAGCACGAGGCGGAGGGGACTGCTTTAAATTTTCCCCGATGGAAGGAAGCTAGTGTGCCGCTAACATACCGTGAGGTCTGAATGTGCAGCATCAGCAGGATTGTGGAGGGACACTTAAGGATCAAAGCTCAGCAGAACGTCTTTGAATTCCGGAGGTGCATGAGCCAGAATTGAATGTTAAAATGTCAGAGGGAGCTGTAATGACAGAAATTTGCAAGTGACTGTGTGATTGCATTCATCAGGGTCTCCCCTCGAGGGATTTTCATTTGAATACAGGAGAGGAACAGAGAATAAAAAATGCGACGTGAATGGGCTCCAGTCTTGCAATAACTGGCATCTTCCTCAGCCGTCAAATGGAGTCCCACACAGTCGCTCACATGTATGAAGAATGTCACACAGTTTGTCATATTTTGACAAACCGAGGAGGAGACTTGGTTGTCATTTCCATGTCAGTCGCTCTTACTTCTTCCTACCTACCGTGTGTCAAGAGGGATTGCTTTTAAGCGAGTGGCATATAGCTTTTAATTAAAGCATCACTGCCTGGTTTTTGCGTCTGTCTGCAGCAGAGTGTCACTGCACATTTTACATCCCGCACAGCTCGAAAACTCAAATATATATCAACATCGCAACGGTATCACACCTAACCTGATGGGTAAATAATGTAATATATCATGCCATATTGAAAAAAAAGCTGGAAACCATATACACTCAGATGCCAGGTTATTAGGTTCACCTTGCTAGAAATAGTTTAATAAAGTTTAATAAATCAAATCACCAATTTTGGCTGACATTGTTTCATAGGCGCTGATTCGACTCGGGCCTTTTTTCGCCTGCTGCAATTTGTGAATGAATTGAGTTATACTGAAAGGTGTTTCTTATATTTACTTTTCCCTGAATGGATTGTTGCTAGCTATGTGAAAACATAATATGTGATATCATTAATTATTAAAACTTTTGCAATAAAATGCAGCCCAGCAGACTAAGGACACAATCAGTTTGAAAACTAACCGTGACATACTGAACATTGAAACACAAACTGCTTGTCTCAGCTGCAAAAACTGAGCATCTGAAGTGAAACAGTTTTTACAGCAGAGATAAATAATATTCCTGGTCACTCAGAGGAAAGTCCAAGTGGCTGAAATACAGTGAAAACACCAAACAGTCCAATGTCATCAGTTCCACAGCACTCACTGTAGTTGACCCGATTTCAAAAAAATGAAATATGACATCCCTCTTTATTGATCAATTAGCTGAGACAACCAGCAGGAATAACATTGTTGAATCGTTTCACCTCAGCTCCATGATGAGCAGAGAGCCCTTTCACCCTCGGGCCAAGCACAGCCTCTTTTACACAGCGTTGCTCCGCGCCGACTTTAATGTACTTTTTGACGACCTCCGCTGTGAAAGACGTTGACAGAAACTTGCTGAAGTTAAAAAAGTGACATTTCGTGTTCGCAGAGTTCACAGTGAAGGAGTGCCGCATCAGACGGGGAGTGCAACGCTGATGCTTAGTGTCATGATTTATCCTTTATGACACTGAGAGCTTCTGTGGCAGCTTGCCCAACCTAAAGCTTGTAGTCTCCTTGTCACTGCAAGACTCTGCATGATACTTCAGGGTTTGCCAGTCTTTCTGGAAGGAGTCCTCCTGAGTCTGCTTCCTCACACTCGAACACATGTTTCTTTTGATTCACCACTTGGATCTGAGCAACACTCAGCCCTGTACATCACGTCCAATTATTGAAAGAACAAGAAAACCATATGTACAGGGGCCATTTATGCTTCTCGTCTGCCCACCTTCCCTTTTTCTTTCTCTCCCTCCTTCCTCCAGGTGTCATACAGTATCTCCTTTGTTAGATAAACTGTGTCTGAGTCTGTTCCCAGGACGCGCAGAATGACAGCTCCATGTTTTTTAGGCCCGAGACTTGAATTCCTGTGGGCACTATTACGGTCCAATTTCCCTTGGTCATGTTTTTCCTCCAGCAGTGGAAGCTGAGACCCACATCTCTTCCTCTCCTGCACTCCTCCTCCTCCTCCTCCTCCTCCTCCTCTTCTCTAGCCTAACCATGAACTCTGTAAACACTGAGGCTTTGTCTGCAGCTGTTGTGGTCAGTCTGGAGAGTAAAGCCAAGCCCTCCTGGGGCATCAGTTTGTGTACGGCCTCACTTTTCGTTGACCTGAGGAGACGAGAGGGCGGCGTAAAAAGCAAAGGCACGGTGACTGTTGCTGTCTGCGGTTTATGTTTCCTCTAAATACCCATAGGCGTGTTTTACTGCCACAAGTGGTGGTGTGTCCCCATTTTGCTGCGGTCTTATTGTCATGGTTGCCACATGTGAGCCTCGTACCTCCTACTGTAATAGTAGCAGCATTTGAAACCAGCTGACACCAGTGGAAATGTATTCCTCAGTTATATGCAATGTGCTGCATCAACTGGGCCAGATAGAAACAAATGAATGGGATGAATCATAGTTTACCGAAAAATGTTTTTAAGATAATAACATCACGTTTAAAGTTGCAGTTATTGATTTTATTTCTTTTTTTGGCCACTTGGGGGCAGAAGAACCCCTTCGCAAGCTGACAGGCGTACTGACCGACTGTCATTGTTGGAATAATAATCCAACAGTTAGATTTAAATAAAAAAATAACTCAATCTGGACCAAACAGCGAGTTGATGGCGGCTGCTGTGACCCACCCCGCTGGTTACTGATGCATCTTGGCATATCAGCTGATTTATGTGAATTTTTGAGCTTTATGGTTGGATGAACCACTCTGGAAAAAGACTCACTGCCCTTGGTCTCAGTTTTCTCTTACCTCCACTGTGAATCCTTCCTCATTCATTATAGTGAAGCGAAGCTCGACCGGTGGAAGTCCATTGACTCTAATTATGTCTTTCCAATCAAAAAGCCCAAACAGTAATGTTCCCGGTTGCGGATAATAAAATTAAATGAATTTGTAATTGAGTTTATTCTCTAATGGATAGTGAGGAGAGGATGCCCAGAGAAATGAACAACAGGTAGATTAGTCATTCTCCTCTTGCATATAGCAGAGTTACTGCCAGGCATTTTGCATTCAGTACCACAGGGGCCAAAGATGCACACAGAAATGTAATGCATCAGATACTTGGTGTGATTTATGCAGCTCCTTGCTTGATCACTGCAGCATGATGACAGTTTCATTTTGCTCTCTATGTAAATTAAGTGTGCATTTGAATTTTCTATGGGAACATCTAAATAAACTCGTGAAAATCACTTTAATTCAAATTTGGATGGAAATGTTTTATTTGCTTTGAAACAGCTTCATTAAAAAAAAAAAGGTTTAAAGCAGAAATGGTGCAAGTTTGCAAACAAAACAGTTTGATACATCAAAATATTATTTTAATTCTCGTGAATGTGTCGCATCCTTACTATTGTTAGGTGTTCTTATGCTCTCATTCATGTAGTGAATGAGTTAAATTGAATTTACATATCAGTTATCTTCATATTCTTTTGTCCCACTTAATGGATTATCTCTAATGTGCAGTTTGTGCATGTGTTAACATAATGGATAGTCTGTTTTGATGCTGATATGTGTGTATTTTCTTTTGTTATTTTGTGTGTACTGTACACAAGCACTTACTGGAGAAAAATGTCAGTACATTTCGCTTGATTTATTTCATATAGTTGCTCATGTGGCCCTTTTTTTTGTATATGAAACCTCTAATGTGACGCTGGCATTAGAGATAAATAATAACTTTAAATAAAATGAAATAAAAATAAGATGTAGCACATTTTGAAGCTTAAACAACTAAAACTGTGTCCTGTTCAGCTTCCTAAGGATTCATAAATACTGCAGACATCTCTAGAACCCAGAAACGAATCAGGTGAGGGTGTGACGACTGAAACGATTGGTCTGAGAGTCACCGGCCAAGATTGCCTCAGATCTGCAGGGAGAGACACGTCCTTCTGAAGACCTTGCTGTGTTTGATCAATATATATATATCCCCTCCGGTGTGAACTGAAACAGCCACATGGAGGAGGAGAAAAATCGTCAGTGCACATTACTCCTTAAGGATTATGTGTCATTTGCCCTTTAAGATGCACAGGCATTTTATCAGTGCACTCAGATATCATAAACTTAATGCAAAAGGCCCATTAATATGAGCGGTGGCAGCCGAGCCAAACGCTTTTTTCTCTGATTTATCTGAGGTGGGACAGAAAAAAAATGAAAGGCTTATCCTATTCTAACACTGCATCAGTCATAATTCTCAAGCCGGCACCTTATTCTCCACACATTTTATGGATACAGAGCTTTATAATTTATCCTCTTCCTAACTGCAACTTTACCTGAATTAAATTTGAGGCACGCTGCTTTGATTACATCCTTGCTAAGTACCACAATCTGATTTCTCTATTATGTAAGGAATGAATACAAATGGGCTGGCTGGGAAAGATACAAAGAGGGCAATAAGAGAGAGAGAGAGAGAGAGAGAGAGGGGGCACGTGGAGAGATAACAAATTAAAAGAGATTCAGTGAGACTTAAAGAGAAAAGAGGAAAGACAAAGAGGAGTCAAAGAACAAAAAGCTGAAAGAGTGGAACAAGAGCAGCCTTCAGGTCTGGACGAGCCCCTCTTGACCTTCTCGGTGTGAGGAATTGTAGCTGAACACACACCAGCCTTTGAAGCCGGCCCTGCATGACATGCTTGAATGGACCGGGCCGACTATTGGAAACGGAGTGTGTGGCGGGGAAAATCAAGTAGCTTTGCAGGAGCATCTTCGGGTTTTGGCCGAGGCTGTCAAAGCCCTGCCGGAGCCTGGAACTTCACTGTTCCCAAATCCTTACAGAGCCTTGTGGCCTGTCACTTCCCTGCCAAAACTGGAGCTCATTTGTGGAATACAGTATGCCATCCTATCGTGGCTGAGTGGAATGCAGGTCTCTGCAGAGTGTAGGATCAAAGCGTGAACAGGACACAAACACATTTCTCAGTGTCATCTGGCGATAACCCTTGTTTTCTCCTGCCAGCCTGAATTCCACTCATATTTCACAAGCAAACTCTGGATGCTCATCTCTCTGCTTCACTTCATATGAGATGATGATAACCCGTCCTCGACTGTGGGCATGTGTGCACTTTTCTCCCTGATCTACAAGGCCTCTTTTTTTGACATTGCAAGTGATAAAACAAAAACTGCATCATTAGATGGTGGCCTGAAGGGCAGAGAAGGGTTAGGATTTTTTGGGGGGGAAAGCTATTTATTTATATATATATGTAACACTACTTTTTATACTTCTTCTTTAGAACAGTTCAGAGGAGGAGAAGCCCCTGAAACTTCTGCAGCTGAACTCCTCTTGTATTTCAACATCCACCTAAGGTTGTCTGCTTTTAAAGTAGCTTTTGATTACATCTTATGATGTTTCTCCGCCAGTGGACTTCACACATAAACCCAGCTTGCATCACATGAAAGAAGCTGTACTTCATTCACTGAGGAAGACTATGAGACGTGGTTGAAAGCTCCAGAAAACTTGTGTCTTATTGGAGCTTCAATGGATAACTAGAACAGTGCTACTCCTGCTGAAAATGCTAAGGGCTGAAATGCATCACTCAAAATGCAGAAATGCGAAAAGCTCAAAAGCTGAGTGGTTTCTAGAAAAGTTAAAAAACCTAGAAAGGGCATAAAAGTTCTCAAAGTGCTAAAGAAATTGCGAGTAAAGAGAGGAAAGCAAAAGGTGACGAGAGGAGGAAGAATAAGGCCAAGTTTTAAAGGTGTAAAAAGGCAGAGCAGCTGAAAAAAGCTGAATAGTGTAAATTGTGTAAAAGGGGAACAAAAGAAAACAACCAGCATAACACACACCATGTCCTTAAAGAGCCGAACAGTCTGATATTACAATGGATCTGTAGCACAAAGTATGTGGTAGAAAGCCAACAACAACAAAAAAAAAACACAAAGAAGAATAATAACAGAGAGAAGAAGCAGAAGGAAGTTAGAGGAATAAAAGGTACTGCAGAAAGGAAGAATAAGGACAAGTTTAAAAAGTAGAAAAGGGTGAAAAGTTGAACAAAGCTAAACATAATAATCTTCAAAAGGTTCAATAGGAGAAAGTATGGGGAAGTTATGGAACGTTAGAGGCTAAAAATGACTAAAAATTAGAGAAAAAATTGGAAGGAGAATCAGAAAAGAGTCTAAAGGAATAAAGGGCACAAAAATTGGAAAAAGCTGTATAGTTTTAGAAGGTTCAAATGGTTGAAACAAGTTACTTACAAGCATAAATGTCTTTAAGGGGCTGGGCAAAGTATGTGGAGTGAATTTAGAGGGAGAAAGAGCAATTTTTTTGAAAGATTTCTAAAAAATGTTTAAGTCTGCTTTACACTCTAGCGATGATGTCACTCACTCTAGAGTGCTAAAGAGTCTGCCATACACACCCATTGAAAAATCAAAAGGGGAGGAGCAAAAACAGCAAGAAATTAAAACTGTGAAACGATTTCAAAAACTGTGAAAAGATCCAAAAAAAAAAAGTTTGGACTAAAAGTTTTAAAAAGTGCACTCAATACAAAGTCTTTCCAGAAGAGTTGGCCAAGTTTATGCCACTAAAAGTGCAAAGCATTAAACTAATTAAGACGGGATTTTATTGATCCTGAACAGCATGCAAAATGTTTTCTTGTACATCTGTTTGAGAACGAGACGCCAGCTGTCTGTGGCAAAATGTCTTCCTGGTTTTAAATAATCAGCCAATAAGAAAATGGCAGACCATGTGGTTGTTAAATACTCCTGACTAATGAGAATTGATGTTTGTGCTTGTAGACTACAACGTTTCAATAAGTGTTTGCCAGCAAGTCCTTGATTCACATCAAACTTGTACATAGAAAATTAAGTTTCTTTATTATTCAGCCAACTCTCTCGATTCATTTTCTGCATTCTTTTTCTGCACACCAACATCAATTTTTCAGTGATAAAATCCTCAACTTTTACTATGTGTCAAACTCGTATTGCATTATTAATACCACAGCTGAATATATAAGTGGGTGCAGTCTGTGCACAGGATCTGTTCTGCCTAGAGGTCAGTGCTCAGGTGGCAGAAAGCCTTCGATTGTCTCTAAGCTAATCCGAGGTTGTTGCCACAAGATCCAGGTCTTCTTACAGGTCTTAGAACTATTAAATATGTAAAATATCCGAAGAATTATAAGAAAGGCTCAGAGATGGTCATCCAGGTTGTGCCATGTGGGTTTGACAGGGTTATGCTGAGACTTGATTGATTGATTATTATGTACTTTGGTATCTTCTCCTGCTTTTCTTTTTCTTCCGTTTTTGAATATTTCTTAATTTAACTCCCACTCATTGTGGGTTTCTATATATTAAAACACCAGTTCTCCTTTCATTCCAGTAAGGGAAGAGCACCATCTAGTGTTTTGTCTTGTAAGTGCTGGACAATGTGACAGGAAATGTCTGTATGCAAGGTTTTCCTTGTAGGGTAAAAATCAACATCAAAGCCGACTTTTTTAAATGGATTCTCTTGCTACTTTTACTGAGTCAAACACCGTCATCTTTAAAATTAGCCATTGTTGTGTGTGTTGAGTGTATGAAAAGGTTCCAGGTATCAATGAGCAATGCTATATGACAGGTCTTTTCCACCAACACAGAACTGGTCCAAAAATAAACAGGGTTCACAACCTGAAAAGTTTGTTTCCAGCTGGAACCAAGAAAAATCAGTTTTTCCTATGAACTTATGAAATCCCGAGCTGGTTCCCTGGACATCACCAAAGTTCCAAGATTCCTGAATAGAGCCAGTTCAAGCATCAGAGCTAATTTGGTGGCAAAACACACTCAGTGAACACACTTCCTGAAACAGGTCTCTAGTCTATCGAAGAACTTTGCTCAGTTTCAAGTTCCAAAATTCTTTTTTTTTCCACAAAAAACAAGACAAGAAATAAGACTTTACTAACTTATTTTCAGAACAAATAGGTTATGGAACAACTTAAAGATGATATTGTCTTTGAAAAGACAATATTTACAATATTTTGAATGGTTGAAACAGTCACAGAAAGTTCGATGAACCAATATGTAACCTTTAGTAGCAGTTCAGCCATCCTAACATTCATCAAACTTTGTACAGCGTTTTGTGTGTAGAAACAAAAATTACCAAATTATACAGCATTAAGAGCGAAAGAGTGGTAAAACAAACATCATAACTTATGCTTAAATTAAAATCAGACATACAAGTGACCATTTATATACATTTCAAGGCTTCCTAATAATGCGTAGAAACTCTGCCCTTTAGATTAAAAATACGCAGACAAGCTGACTTCCTTTGTAACAATAACAAAGATGTAACAAAGTTTTTTGTTGCAGAACTAATTGTAGAAGTAGAAGCAGTCAACTAGCTGTAATCTAATTAAAATATTAATTGTTACTGTAGAAATAAAGTATTTGTAACTTTAGACTGCATGTTTCACTGGTCAAACCACTTCCCCTTTTTTTAAAAAAAAAATTAAACCTCTCATTGGAGACAGCATATTATCTCCAAATCCCTCACTGTTAGACTAAAACCAACCACTTCAGTCCCTCCCCTTCATGTTGCAGTCTTACTGAAAAACCTAACAGAACCTTTTTCTTTTCCTTCTCCAGTCTTTCCATCCAATATTGTCAAGGTAGCTTCACACTCCACACAATATCAGTATACTGCATACTCAGTAATAATCTTCAAAGATGAAAAACAATACTATATGTTTAGAGTGATTTTGACAAGCCATGCAATATATTGAAATGATGTGGTTGAAGGCTAATTGCAGCTTGCAGATCGTCTGTGTATCACTTAACAGTTGCGGTTTAAAAGGACATGATTGTTCTCTGGATGATGTCCACGCACTCATGGAGCTCGTCCTCCTTTATGATGAGGGGAGGGGCCAGGCGAATGATGTCACCGTGCGTGGGCTTGGCCAGCAGTCCGTTGTCACGAAGGCGCAAGCACACCTTCCAAGCGTCATAGTCTGGGGAGGATTGTTTAGGTAAAGTTCAGATTAATTTCCACCCATTTGTAGATATTGAAACAATCGTCTGAAATAATTAATAGACTAATTTACAAAATGAAAGCCTAAAAGACTGCGGCTTTAGAAATAGCTTTGTACTATACCCTTGGTCTCTTTGATGACGACTGCGTTCAGGAGTCCTTTCCCTCTGACTGTTGTCACAATGTCTTTGGGCAGTTTTTGCAGCTCGGCCCTCAGCAGCTCTCCCATCCTTTGAGCATTCTCTGCCAGCTTCTCCTCCTCCATCACCTGTACATCAAAACCAAAAGTACGTAAAAAGTATGAAAAGTAACAACGGAGTTTGTGATAGTCTTAATCAAACAGAAATGCATATTTCAGTCTGATGTTAAACTGTCTTCGAAGGCAGCTGCAGAACTCTTAAGATTTTTTTCAACTTTATGGTATTTTTCAGTGGAAATTCTATCCGTTTTAATATATAAGAACAAAGGCAAAAACAAGAAAAAGTGATAAACTGTCCACGGGCTGAAACACAAAGAAAAAAAATGGGCAAAGTGCACTTTAACACTGACCTGAAGTGCAGCAATAGCAACCTGACAGGCCACGGGGTTTCCTCCGTATGTGGACCCGTGTTCCCCAGGCTTGATGGTCAGCATTATCTCATTGTCACACAGCACTGCAGATACCTGAGACAAACAAACACAAGACCACTTAAAGCGAAGGTCAAAGATACTGTAATGATCTTTACTTTAGTGCTACAAACCTGGAAGTTTAAGTCTTTGACTCTGGCTGAACAGATCTATAATGTGATAACAAGTGTGACTTCACTTCACCAAAAATGCTTACAGGGTAAACTCCTCCTGAAAGAGCTTTGCCCAGAATCAGCAAGTCTGGTCGGACTTCCTCGTGGTCCACAGCCAGCCGCCGGCCGGTCCTCGCCAAGCCTGTCTGCACCTCATCAGCAATCCACAGCACCTGGACAGAGCACAGAGGACTTAATGCTCCTGAAGCATATTGGTTTTATGGCTGTCAACACCACAGCTTGTTTTTTTTATTATTTTTTATAGTGGCTCCTAAAATAGATCACATGACATAAATTAATAACAGTTAATATCACTGATTAGGTCATTTTATTTCTCTGTCATTTTAGGTGGGTCTATGCACAAATAAACATCAGCCCAGACTGCAGTTTTAACTCAATTAATTAAGCAGTCATGAGACACTATTAAAGCTGGCTGTTGTGTTATTGGTAATGTTTCTGCACTGCTTAAAAACATTAGTTTATGTATACTACACATACAAGGAGCTCGATGATTTTTCAAAATGTTGTAATGCTACAACAACACGCTTTGGAGTCAGGAAATTGTAGTGTTATCGGTGTTAGTAGTCAGTATACTCTTGTGTTCTTTAGTTTGAACTTGACAGTAGTTCAGTTTAAAACTTTGATTTCACATGGTTAAAACAAAAGACTAACGTTGTATTTGGTGCAAAGTTCTCTGACTTTGGTCAGGTAGCCCTGATCGGGCACCACCACCCCAGCTTCCCCTTGGATGGGCTCCACCATGAAAGCTGCAACATGTGGATCTTGAAGGGCTTTCTGAAAAAAAAAAAATGGGAGTAAAAAAAAAAGGGAGTAAAAGGCTATTGAGTTGTTTAATCTTTGGTCCAAGAAAACCCTGTCGTACATACATGCTACTGAGTGAATCGTTAAGTTTTTTTGTTTACATAGTCTGTTACAACAGCTGTTACAAAGATAAATATGTCTCAACAAACATGCAGTTCCAGTCGAATAACGC
>JAPZDZ010000014.1:6581471-6598824 GCA_029783805.1 Acanthurus tennentii | reverse complement strand
GGAATTTAAACACAATCAATTATGGGAATGATTTCCTCATCCAGCTCACAATCTGTTGTTGGCTCAAGGCCTTTCTCTGCTTTGTATTTCTCCCTTTATCTGTATTGTTTTGAACATTCACCTTTCACGTTCATAAGTTTTCAATAGAGTATTCCACTGAAAACACAAGTTTAGAGTACCTAACCTTCACCGCATCCTTGCTCTTATGCAACTTTAATCAACTTGGATTAACAACAGATGCAAAGGATTCCAATGGTGACCAAGATTCATGGCAAAACATCCCAAAGCATCTATAAAAAAACTTCCCCAACAACTACTGAAGCATAATCCACTTTTTCAGCCCATATTTCTGCTCAGTATTTTCCAAACACTCATATTTTTTTTTTTCAAAATATGGCTGAACACACCCATATTTGGCCAAATATGATAAACACAGCTGTATTTGGGCAAAGTATGAAAATGTAAACTGCCATATTTGGCCATTAACTTTGTTGCTAGCATGGTTAGCTATTTAAGTTTATTATTGGTAGTAAACATTAGCAAACATAAGTACAAGAATAAGAAATATAGAGCTAGGTGAGATAAAAATGTAACTGGGTCACTAGTGAGATCTCCGGAAACTCCTGTGAACCCAGGTTTGTTAGGATTGCTCACATTCCTTGTAACAAATAAGAAGTGATTCTTTCACTTTTTACTTGATCACATGTTCCCTTGTGACAAATCTGAGCAGAATTTAAAAAAGCTCAAATGAGAGTAGAAAAAGGAAAAGTGAAACTCTACAACATTTTGTTCCCTTTTACTCCAGCTTTGTTTTCGTAGCTTGTGATCAGGTAGATGTCAGATCTGAACATAATAGGGCCTCACCGACTGAGTACTGATTCTAGTTGGATGTTGCAGTAGCTCTACAAAGAGGTTAAAGAGCTTCATGACACTCCACTGGGTGCCCGAGTTTGGCCTACAATCGCTCACCACCCCAGAGTGACAGCTTCCTCTGCCCGCAGGCTCCTCTAAAGCCTGCCGTGCGTTATAAGTCAATGAGATATTAATAATTAACCAGAGCTTTTTTCACAGTGAGACCAGACTCCCACGGCGAGACAAAGGAGCCAGCCCGGCCTTGGCGACCGAGCCCCTCGATGGTACTTTTCCACCCCTGTGAGAGAGAGAGAAAGAGAAAGAAAAGGAGTGAGAGTGGGAGAGAATCAGAGAGCTAAAGCCCACAGATGGCAGGCTGAAACATAGCACTGCCTCTTAAATACATGAACACAGGCCCTCAGTCTTTCAAAGGGGATCCAATCCCTCTTGCAATTACCAATAGACAGGCTGCTTGGCTGGGCGCTATTGGGCCCTTGCCTGGTTTCTGTTGGAGCCATTTTTTGTCCTAATGGTTTGTGTGTACATGCTTGTGTGGTTTCACATGTGTGTTTGCATTTTTTTTTTGTACCAGAAGCAGGTGACTCAGCAGCCCCTCAGCACAAACAGAATTTAAGATATAGACATGCACTAGCACTCTCACACATACAAAGGCTCAGCAAGTCAATAGAAGCACCTCTAATAATAACATGCTGATGAAAAGAGTTTTTTTTTTTTTAGATCTGGGCCACGTGATGCTCTGCAAATTGAGCACAATAAAGGGAGGACAGCTGTGAAATGATGATGGGAGTTAGAATTTCATAACATAAACAATATTTTACCTGTTTAACTGTTTTAATCTCTGTGATGACTTTTAGAAATGAATTCACTTCAAATTTGTTGCTATGGATGTATGAGGCACCTGGAAGGTGATAATAAGGTGTTCAGCTTTCCACATGACCTTTAAAATAGTGCTGCACCAATCTAGTTGCACTCCTGTGACAGTGCAGGATTCACAGTTTAATTTAAAAAAGAAGATAAAGACTATGCAGCAGCACTAGCAATGTCTTTTCTACATGCACATCCACAATGTAACTTCACCGCAGAAAATTCAGTCAGAGATTCGTTTTTGTTATGTTTGTACAGCTAATGTAGGTAGCTAGCTTTGAGAAAACACGAGAATCAGTCTGCAGAGATGTGATGAGCTCACTTAATTCCAACCCAACATCCTCAGTTTTTTCGTTTGTTTTGCTTTTTTATAATTTTGAAGGCAATTTATCTAGATTTTGCACATCTCCCTGTGGAGCCACAAAACCACTCTACAACTTTTTGTTTTACAAAAGCAATAGTACTCTCCAAACCCTGTAAAGAGACTTTATGTAAGTCTGTGTAAAACTGGTGGCCGTTTAAGGGTTGCTTATTATAATCTGTGGTTTGTTCATAAATAATGTAGTGCTGAAGAGGCAGCATAGTGAGTGCAAGAGATCAACCGCCTCTCGAAACCTGCTCAGTTATTAATAACTGCTGACATCAAAGAATTACTGCACCCAGGTGGTGTTTTAAGATCTTTATTTTATCTATCATATTTTTCAACAACAGGGTCATATAATGAGTTGAAGTTTTGTAGTCCCTATACGCTACTAACAAAACCAGAAATTTTGTAAATTGATTAATAAAAATTGACTGACTAAGGAGAAAAGTCTGGTGATGTGGCTGTGGGTACTTCTGTATCTCTTGCCAGTCAGCAGGGGAGTAAACAGGCTTGGCTGGGGTTGATTGTGGTCTTTGTTATACTTTGGGCCCTGTGCATTCACCTCAGCTCACCTCACCTACAATGCTAACGTAGGTGAGGTGAAGTTTTGCAATGTTGACCTTTGGTAAATTAACAGTCACTGTTTGTAACATATCGACATCATATTTAGCAACTTAGTGCATAAAAACTAGTAAGCAAGCAAGTAGGAAAGTTGCAGTAGTTAGTGAAATGGGTAATGAGAGAAGTAGTTAGCTAAAACTAATGAATAAAGAGTTAAAATGATTAACTAAAAGAGCTTAAGAACCAATTTAAAAAGTTAGCTGTAGGTATAGAATGAAGGGTTAAAATAGTTATGTAAAATCAGTCAATAAGAAATAGTTGTGGAAATAATATGAAAACAATCATCCTTAGCAACCTATTGACATATAAATTGTATGAATCAACACTGGCTGTGACGTGACAGGTGTTGCCAAAGAAGGTGTAGCCTGCTTCTCATCTGATAAGGCCAGCTGAGCCCTGTTGGGAACTGTTGATAAACAGACTGTTTCAAGATATGGGCACCTGATTTTCAGACATGGAAATAAATGTAAATCAATGGCTGCTTGTAAGGTTGAACATGTACTTTTAAAAAATACAATGCACAGGTATTACAAATTGTGGACAATGATGCATTCAGGATTTGGAGATAGAGAGATAAAGCTGCCACAACACCATCACAGACCTTTAAGTCTGGGAGAAACAGAAAGTGAAGGTTTGCGGTTCAGGTCCTGTACGTTTTGGCTGACTCAGATGTGTTTGTGGAAAGACAAAGTTTCCAGTGGGTGGATATTACAATTCAGGATGCTCTCTCGGTCTCTCTTTCTCTTTCACACTTACAAACAAACTGTGGTTTTTCAGAGAACTAAAGGATGGAAAGACTCAAGTGGCTCTTCATGCAGCGACCAGGGAATCCCCATGGTGTCCTGCTCGATTGGAAAGCACCGTTAATCTCTGTAAAGTGTGAAACCATACGGCAGCTGTTTGCTGATCATGACTCAACATCTTACACCCGTTTGCACAGTGAAACAATAACGCCTGCTGCACAGAAACAAACTCAGCTGAGGTCGGGAAGGCTTCGGCATAGCACCCATCACTTCTGTTGCCACAACATGCTTGTAACATGGTGGTTCCCCCCCCCAGTTCAGTTGAACTGTTTTACATAACTGGTTGCAGCTGTATTCTTTCAAGGGAGTTATCTGTGTCTTGATGTGGCTCTGTAAATATCAGGTAAACCGAAGCTGTAGTGGATGATGTTAAAACCAGGCTGGAACGTCTCAGCTGGCTGGAGTCGTTGCCTTTTTGAGGATCCAGATTCGCCGTCAGTCTCTCCCATGACCTTTTGTTTATTACAGAGCCAGTCAAACTGCAATTGCATTCTCACCCTCAAGGCCAAGTGTGTAGTAGTGTCACTTAGCAGCAGAAAGCACATTCAGTTACAAACCCTCTCTTCCCTTCAGGGTGAGGGAGGGGGGCGCTTTGTGTTGGTGTCTTATGTCACCCACAAGGCCTGGCTGAACATAAAGGCTATAGTTATCGTCAGGTCGTGTTTTCCTTTGGGTTACGCTTATATATGCTGCTGTAGTGTGAGAAAAGGGAGTGTTATGGCTGGTGGTGGCTTCACCAGTCTGGTATGAAAAATGCACTTGTACACTGAACTGGCTTGAGTGTTTTTCCATCTCTTTCTGGCAGGTTGAGTCTTTTCCTTGCAGGGTTGTAATAGTTTTCATAAAAGTGATTCCTGACTGCAACGCCAGGTGATTGCATGCATTTCAAAATACTTGGAGTGTTACAGTATATATACATTATTTTAAGGCAAAGGAGAGAACATCACAGAATCTTTAAACCTTAAAAATCTTCATATGATTTAAAATAAATGTTAGGTCACATCATGTTGCATGCCTGCTTTCATTTGTCAGTGTCACATCTCTTTTCGGTTACTTGTATTTTCACTTTCAACTCCTGCCCTGGCAATTTCGTGTGATTTTGCTTTTTTAAGGTCTGCTTATTACCTGAACTTTTACGTAAACCTCACAGCACTAATCGCCAGAACTCTTTCATCACTAACAAATATTAACTTCAGTGCAACGAGAAGCATCGTTGTAGCAGAGTTTAGGCATTTCAAATTGTAAGTTAGAAGTTTCCATGCTGAGGAAAGTTAGAGACAAGTTATTTTAAAGCTGCAGTTTCCGAAAAACAATGTACTCTTTTGTATTGATTCACAGCTGCTGTTTTCAGCCAGGTGACCCAAAAATTGCTCTGCAGACCAAAGCGTTACTCATGTCACACACTGTTGACTCAGGTTGAACTCTTCATCTCTGCCCACATGTATCCTTTATCTGCTTTATCTGCACTGTGTCAAACTAACGGCCCACTCAGCAAAGGTGAAGAGGTGAAGAGAGAAGTGTAAATCGAAATCGGGCTTATGTGACAGTTTTGCTTCCCTCTGTGCACACATATGTGTTTTTGTGTATGTGCAAGTGTGTCAAGCATTAACCGTTGGGAATGTTGCTGTACCTTTCCCTCCACGGTCGGATACCTTGACGACCTCCTCCATTCCTTTATTCCTGCATCATCCCTCATCTCTGTTGGTCTCTGACACTCCGATGACTTTCACACACAAGTACATTCACAGTACGAGTCATTCGTATCCACTTACATGGAGGCACAGCATGTCCTTATAAAAATGAATCTCTGTGTTTTATAGAGCCATGTGTCATGTTATATTTCTATCCATATGACACTTGCAAGTCGATATAATCTTATATTGCCTGAGAAACATGTACACGATGCCTGTGCATGCACAACTGTTTAATCCAGTCATGTCGCAGCAGTTGTTGAGGATTAGAAGTGTTTAGTTTGTACCTGTTTTAAAATCAAATGAAAAAACTACAAGAATCAACCCATAATTTAAACACCAATCTGTGGTCATAACTTAAAAGAAATGTCAGTTTAAGTCAAGGGCTTTAACCAAAGATTATTTGGATATACAGTGCTTAATAAATTTATTAGACCACCTGTCCCTATTTGTCTCAGAGACCATCCAGCATCATGAAGTGCTTTAATGTGAGCTCTCGACGTTTAACCATTTTGAACGGGAATGAGGAATTTCAAACTGAATGAAAAGTTGAGCCGGCTCACTGGGCTTCTGTGAGAAGTCAGAAATGAATCAATTAATTAACCACTAAAACTAATCTTTCTGTTCAGGAATGCAAGTAAATAACTATAATTAGACGTATCAATCAATGTACTTTACTGTTTTTTTTCCAAGTTTTTTGTAAATCAGCAAATTTGAAAATTCATGGATAACAGTAATAATCATATTTTAGCATTAAAAATATCATTTGGGTTAAAGAGCTTCTACATATTGGTGTATTAACCATTACAGAAACATAAAAAATGATTTTGGTAATTACCAGTGCTGTTTATTTAGGGCAGCTGTGGCATAAACCTAACTTTGGTGGGTGGTCTAATAAATTTGTTAAGCACTGTATGTCATGTTACCAAGTATATTTTTCTAGTTACAAGTCTAAATGTCACATTACACTTTATATAAGACCTAACAAGCATAATTTGAGTGAGAAACAGGGATTTGTTTAATGACATCACACCTTATTTCAAGAAATCCTAACAAGTGATCTTAAACTTGTCCTATTGGCAGATTTTTAAATATATTACATTTAAAAACATTTATTAATTTTATTTAACATATTTTTAAGGCGAATTTTTTTTTCAGAGTTTTTTTTTCCAGTGTAATTGATAAATTTAGAGCACAAAATGTGGAAGAAATTGTGCGAAATGCCCATCACCTGTTCCCAGATCTTAAGGTGACATTTTGAGGTAGCTTTGTCTTACTTGGGTCTAAAACCCGAAATATATTCAATTTCTGATGCTTTAAAACACAAACAACATCAGATCTTCCTATGTTAGATTCAAAACCAGAAGATATTTGCTATTTTGTTTGATAAATTACTTAAAAGACAGAGGACAAAGTCATTGTTAATTAATTTCTATCACAAAGCTAATCTATGAAGCAACCTAAATCCATTCAAAATTCAACTAATTCTTTTCCCACGTGCCCCAAACCTTGTGATCACTGACCAACTTTCTGAGGAAAGTTTTTTTCAGCATGGTGACAGATGTGCTGAGCTAAACTCTTGGCTGCTTTCCACCTGATACCTCACATCTCACCTCATCCCTACATGGAGGCTGTGCAGTGTCTGTCTATCTCTTCAGGTGTATTGATATTGGGTTGACCTCAAGGACACGCAGCGAGCCACAGATTACCTCATCGGTAACACTAGCTGCGTTGTGTTGAATTTTGCATGGTCACATTGACCTGGTTACTCCTTCATTATTCATGGCAATGAGAGAAAAGCAGCAAAATGAATACATACATGCATGCATGCATATCCGAGAGGTTCGGGCCATGGGAGCTGTGAAGGAGCATGAGGTTGGAGGGACAGTGTGGTCGATGCTGTTGGCTTCACTTGCATGAAACACAAGAGCCATGTGACTCACTTGCTTGTGTGTGTGTGTGTGTGTGTGTGTGTGTGTGTGTGTGTGTGTGTGTGTGTGTGCGTGTGTGTGTGTGTGTGTGTGTGTGTGAGTGTGAGTGTGTGAGTGTGTGAACTCAATCAGTCCTCATGCAGAAAAGGGTGTGGGAGTAATCCAGCACAGGAGACATAACACCCCGACCATTAGCCAACCAGCTCACATAACCCAAGCACCGGTGGTTGACAGACATGCGTAAACACATGGCACCGCTTCTCCGTATTCACCGCAGCCTCAGTATTCAACACCTCTCTTCACCCCCAACCCCCTCCCACCAACCCCCACCCGCCCCCACCGGCCTCTTCTTTCTGATGCTACACTTGGGCGGCTCACAAATATTTGCCATGGTCCTCTGCGAGCTCTCAGAGGGCAGGATTAATGGTGGTGTGTGTGCCGCACACCCAGGGCCAGACAAAGCCTCCCCATCTGGAGCTCCAACCCGTGACTGGGGGGGGAACAGAGGCAGCACACAGAGCCTGGTCAAGGCAGCTCAGGGAGGGGAGCAGAGGGGCGGGGGGGGGTTGGGATCTATAGGCACCACTTCATAAATGAGCAGGAATCCAGGGTAGTGCTGCAGATGAATGAAGGGGGCGTCTCTGCCTTTTGATGTGATGGGGAGGAAAAAGGTCCTGCATGCCTGGCCCGGGTCTGGTGCCACGCCAAAAGGATCACATTTCCCCTTACCAGCTGATTAAACAGCCATATCTGCATCCTTCAATGGGCTCTGAGCCCAACAATGGCTGCAGCAGAGGGGGTGGGGGGGTGGTCAAGGCTGCCTCATGCCTCCTACAGATTTTTGACCATTTAGGAGTCCTGCTTGAGACAAAAGCATTATTAAAATTTATAGTTTTTGACATTTTTGGCCTACGCCCTCTGTTTTTGTTTATCTTTTTAGAAAATAAAGGCACAAAAGTTTATTTGATACATGTGTATATAGTTGAAAACCAAATGCATTATCTGTATGCAACACATTGTCAACATAAATTAACCTCATAATCCTTCAAAATAAATTGGATTCAATATCAGGGCATATGGAGGCCTGTAAGCACACAGGGTTTTTTTGCCTCCTCTGAGATAATTTAATGAGTTTTTAGAGGCCTTGAGAGGAAAGACAAGGTCATACACTATTTGACCAGGAAAAAGATGAAGGATGGCCAACTAAAAATGCACTAACATGCTGAACTTTAGCTAATTTAACATGTACTATGTCTACCATCTTAGTCTGTGTGCTGTTAAAAAGAGTCGAATGGGAATGTCGTTAGTTTTGAGATTGATTATAATGCAACATGTCAAGTCAGAGGATCACCAAAGTTATTAAAGTTTAGCCTGAGGGAGACATGAATGTCTGTATCGGATTTTATTGCAATCCGTCCAAAAGTTCTTGAGTCATTTCAGTCAAGGTTTAATCTTGAAGTCAATTTAATGACTGGACTATTGAAAAAGAGAGGGGATCGCTGAAAATATTAGGATACATCATCTGGAAACCATTAATGTCTGTACAAAACTGTGTGCCAAACTATCTAGTAGATGTTGAGATATTTTACTGGCAAAGGGAAAACTTAGACATTTTGGTGCTCGGTTCACAAAGTCAACGGATCACCGAACCAGTGCGGGTTTACCTGCTTGGCATCCATCTAAAAGTTAAGATACTTCAGTCCAATCCAACACGGCGGGCAGACAGGCGGACAGATGAGCATTGCCAACCCTCAAAACAGAAAAATCAAAGTTAGGAAAAGCAGCAATAAAAATAAATTTGACTTTATTTTTCTTCTTCTCCTCTAACAACCTTTTAAAATAACAGTCTCTCGAAACATGTCACACTCAGGTTGGAAACCACTGAGTCACCAAATGATTTCCTTCGGTTTATTTTAAGAAATAAGGTGTTTTGGAATTAGCAGTTCTCATTAAAGCCTCTTGTGGGTCTGTTTTTAGTTACCTGCAGATATGAGCGAGAAATCTGGAACAATGTGTGACAGCTGGTGATGGAGACAGAAAACACTCGCTACCCTGCAGCGGCTTCTGGCAAGTGGCTGCACAGACACCTTAAAGTGTGAAAACATAAACACAGGAAACAGTCACTGAAAAATCTTAATTCAGTACTTTGCTCTTGATTAAATGTGAGCTTAGTGTTTGATCATTTTCTCTCTTTCGTTCTCAAAATAAAACCCCGTCACAAAAGCACTGTTTTAAATAACTGTCGGATGAAAACGCAGAAGCTAAATGAGGTGCTCTCAGGAGCATGCCAGACCAACAGGTGGCGATATAACCATAACTCTAAAGCCATATTGAAAGATCTAGAAGTCTGACTGGTTCTCTTCCAAAACTGGCGAGGTTGTCGACTGTGCTGTGGGAGTGTTAGCCGACGAAGTGACCTCTGTATCACATTCTGAGGTGCCTGTTTGTCAGTAAAGTGCAAGAGAAACTAAACTGCGTGAGAACATGTTAAAAAAAAGGTTCTGGTAGCAAAAAAAAAAACAAAGTTAGCACCAGCACTATGTAAACAAAAGAGATAACAGAGCACAACCTGTCGTCTCTGGCCAAAAATGTTTTCCCTCCCTACAAATCAACTCCCCAAACTGAGTTTGAGAATGTCTTCACCATATCCAAAGTTTTCCAAAAAGATTCCTTTTCATTGGCCTGAAACTGGGTTTCTTTGTGGACGAAAGATGAAAATGTCAAATCGTTTGCTCAGGCTGTCGAGTAATTAAGATTTTCAAGCTTTGCCTTTCCTGAATCCTTTAAAAAACCATCATGTCCTGCTCTGTTCCACTGTATACATTCGGTATTGTTAACTTAGCTGATAGCATCAATCTGTAGTCCTTCTTGTTTACCGAGGCAGCTGTTTGTTCCTGTTTTTTTTCCTGTGCTGCTTGTTCTTATGCGTGTGTTTTTTGAATGTCCTCCTCCCAGGCCCAGCGATGAGAAGCACCCAACGGTGACGGCTGACGGCACCGTGAACAACCTGGCCCAGGCTGTGGACACGATCCTCAATCAGAGACACTGAGTACGAGGCGGCGGACACTGGAAAGTCTCCACTCTATGTGACCCTGGGTGATACAGGCCAGTGGCCAGTCGTGTTTTCATATAGATAAGTGTTGTTTCCGGTAGGAAGGAAGGGGTGTACTGCATTAAGTTAATTCAAGTAACATGTCAAAGCTGCACAAAACTAAAATACCATCTAAATATCCTGTAACTGACAAATATGGGAAACACCCACCCATCTGGTGCTCCACATAGTGTCACACAATCTAGGATAAAGGGACCTGCTTTTACCCACGTCTGCAAGAGACAGTCTGTAACAGTTTAGAGCTCCTCTGTGCATTTGTCAGTACATGATTGGCATAGATAAGATACCTCAAGTTGACATGAATGAGCTTGTAACCAGATGCTGACTGACAGTTAGAAGGGGAAAAGTGACGCTGTGTGTTCAGACTCCCAGCTTGTGTTACACAGTCAAATTCTTTGCAGAGATACTGAACATGGAGACGGTTTGCTGTCAGACTTGAAATGCGCATTTGAAATGTAGCTGCAATGTATCTTAACGTGCATTAATCTGTTTAAATAGCCTTTTGTGTACAGGTATTTGCTCACTCTGTTTGCAGAACACATGCACAACCTTAATAAAGCAGCTGGGAGAGTTTTTTTCCTCCCTGATCTGTTGAAAATGTTTGTCTTTTTAAAATTGCCAGTTTGTCTGAGCCATTGTCACAGAACTCTGTTTTTTAAGACAGAGCTCAAGGTCTCAAAGCACTGGGGAAAACGCAGCCTTGACTCTGGTTTGAACTGGAATTCATATCGAAGGGGCTTTTGTTTTACAAAAACAAATCACTGGAAATGGGAAGTGAGCTGGTCTCGTAGATGATAAATGCAGAAGCCAGCCGAGTGTGATGAATTACACTGGTGCTCGAGCTCATGTTTCCCTCTCTGTAAACAAAAATGAAACAAGCTCTTCATCATCTGATTGAAGAATCGCAAATTTTACAACTGCTTGTCTTTATTTACTTGACCGTAAGCCGCCTCTGCAGGGGATCGCGCTGTCATTGTTACACTGTTAATTGCCACTCATTAGACGCAGTGCATTCGTTTCAGTATCTACAGTGAGGTTAAATAAAATGATGAGGGGAGAAAACAATTGGTTATCGGGCCCTCGTGTGCCAGCTGGATCATTGAGGCCTCTGGAAGTGGGGCGTAAAACAAACGATTCTCCATCGCTGCCCCCGAGGTTTCAGTGTACCAAATACATTCAGCAAGAACAAAAGCCCATTGCCAAGTGATTCATTGAGGGCTTTCTGGTTCACTTCACCATTAGCTGACACAAGCTTGAATGTTATTGGGCAATTAAAGGTAATGAAATGCTACAAAGTATTACGAAACTGTGTCTGAGCTGGTTGTACCACTCCTATATCTGATTGGGAAATAAATATTAATGTACACAGCAAAGTACTAGCAGCTGGTACTCACTTTTCCAACAGCTTACACATTGTTTGACTCAGTGTTTTGTCCATTATGTTGCTGCCTGCTGGCCTTGTGTGGAGCTATTAAACATGTATTTGACTACTCTCAAATGAATTCACTTGGCCTTTAAATAGGTTATTTTTTTTCCCCCCATTTCATGGAAGTGCAGTAATTCTGAGATATGTAGGCCACAGTTTTCAGCAGCCCCTCCTGGCAGGTTCATCAACACTAGGTGTCAAACGCAAACACACACATGCCCCCCCGGGGGGGGAGCTGGTTGATAACCACACCTCTCAGACTGGCCCCAGGTCATCCATCCATCCATTTCACACAGGTTACAAATTAGCAGGGGTTTACCTCCAGGCTGCCTTGATAGGTAAACAGTGATATTCCTGCTGGAGTGCAGCACATTGATTTCCCCCCCTCTGTGACCGCAGACTGTGAAGCAAGATTACCTTTCAAAATAATAGAGATGACCTCATTTCAGGAGACATGTCTGGGCATGTTTGACCTCGCTGACACAGGACAGTATCGACACACTTCATACACTGTCAGATCTTCAACTCACTGAAGCTGTTGTTGTGAGGATTTTCCGGTTCACATTTGTCAACTTTGGACTTTTTCTTTTTCATCAGTTTTGTTTTTTCAGTGTTGTCAGTCTGTCTGTTTTAAATAACCACAGTTAATCTCACTGGTGACGTGTTGAGTTACTCACTCTCATGTAAAAGAGGTCAGTCCTGAAGCAGTTAGGAGCTTATTTGCTAATGCCAATCAGCTAAAAGTTATTATGATATGTATATTATATATGATATAAAAGGATCTAAACATTTTTTCATAAATTATTTTAATTAATTTATCAAATACAGCAATGCAAAAATGTTCTTAAGTTCTTGCTTCACCCATGAAAAAATTGCATCAGCCTTTGATTGTCATTGACTTTGGTACAGAGGATTATTTGTAGTAACTTGGAAGATCCTTTAACTTTTGTTTGTTTACTATTTAGCCTGTTAGCATGCTAATATGCTAAACTAAGAGGGTGGACATGATGTGAAAAAATCTTGACAACAACTTGTTAGCATTGTCAATGCGGGCTTGTTAGCTTTCCAGGGCTAAAAAATGACGCTCAAACAAAGTTTTGCATATAAGTAAAAACTGCAGAAACCTCTTAATTTTTTTCTCCAAAAGTAAATAAAACCCCATAGAGCCAAATGTTAAAATCCTCAAATCTACAGTTTAATAAATATGTTTACAGCCTGGTACCAAAGACTGTTTTGGTCACAAAAGCTAATGTCTTTGTTCATTACAACTGTATGGGTGGTGACTTTTTTTATGTAATTCACTCATTTGAATTATAAATAGGCTTAAAGTTATGCAATATTAAGGGCATGGCCATTTTGAGTGACAGCGGCCATTAGCTGCCTACAAGGAGTCACACATCATTAGTAGCAATGGGTGTCCTCCTCAGCTAGTCTAAATAAGCTACTGGAATGTGACACCTCGAGTTTAAGGAACTTAAATCCAGCAATTATCCTTATTTTTTTTGACATTTAAAAATCTCAACAACCTTTTCAATCATCCAATCTGAAAAAAATTGTTTACAGTCATGAACTCCTCATTATTCTTTATCAGCTTCGCAAATGTTATTCCCAGTAAGTCCACTTGATTTGCAGAGCACTTCATCAAGATGCTTATCTTCAAAATACCTGCTCTGCAGTCGCACTGAAACATAATTATGAGAGGATCCCCCTCCCTCACCTCCCTCCTCTCCTTACACAACCTCAGGTCATTAAGCTCATGATCTCATTTTCATCTTACGTTGATTGACGCCTTGGGGATACAAAGCCCTGCAGACTGTGCCATGTGTGATGAGACAGACATATGCATCATGAGGAGGAGAACGCAGCTCTGTGTTAAATGCGTCCTGCCTCACATCCTGCATTCAATGCGAGCTTCTCCAGGGCTCATTTGCACAAATTTTGCATTTGTTGATCGTTTTTGTTTAAAATTTCATGATAAGTGACTTAAGTTAACTCTTTTATTATATTTATGAAGGGAACATTTTGATTTTTGAATGCTATTTTTGGCACAATTTTGAAAGTACACATAGAATAAATACAATTTTAGAAATGAGGCTCCGTTGAGGTGGTTCAACATCTTTGCAGAGCATGCACACACTGCTGCAGTGTGCTTCTGAGCCCACATTCACATACGTTTTTATGTCATGTGTTTGGGTTAGGCTCCCCTTACACGGCACGCACACTGCTGCTCTTGTAGCACACCTGCATTTACCCACCTTAACAACTGCCAGCTGTGTGCTACCTTGAACTTTCATCTCCACTCATTTGGCTCTTCCTGTTTGACAGGAAATGGCGGGTCAGCTGACCAGACAACGCCGCACACCTGCAGCCCCAAATGCACTGTTATCCATGGAAACATGCACTTGTTATGACAGCAGTCGGTTGTTTGTCCCCTCCCTTCTGTGTGTGCAGCACTGGTCCATGTCGAGGCCTCTTTCTGTTACTCGCCAAGCCACATGGTTTCCCCGCATTTCATCACTCTCCTTCCCTTGTGGGCAACCGTGCCAACAGCCCTCGGTGGCGTGGGAGTGCTCTGGAACTTCAGAAGTCATTGGGTTTGGAGCGGAGGCCTGAATTTCCTCCCTCACTTGGCTGCCCCTGACCCCACCCTATTCTTCCCTCAGAGTCTTTGCAAGCAATCTGAGAAGTGTCTCAGTTCATACACAGAGCAGTCTGTACTGTGCTAACATGGTCACAGCCGTCACAGACCCCTCCGGGGATGCGACCCCTGCCCGACCGGCCACTAAAGCCTCAGAGGCTTGGCTCCCCAGATACTAAGCATGACCCTGTGATGTCATACCAGAGCGTGTGCGTATGTATTATCCAGACAAACGGGTGGTCGTATGTCACCATGCAATGTAAACTAACTGTCTTGGCCTGCAGAAGGTCTGACGGCTTACAGCTGACCTCCATTTTAAAGCTGTCTGTCTACGCTGGGACTCTTTACTGTGAGAGAGTCCAGTTACCTTTAAAGTAAAAGCCAAAGCTTTCACTTTAAGTGCTCGCACCTTTTATCCTACATAATCCTCTTGCTAAAGGGACAACTCCTTGTTTTAAACTCAACAGCTATTTGACACGAGAGGGCTTGCATGACCTTGATATTTTCTGTGGGTGCAGACTATAGCTGCTCAGACATAAGGCGAGTTGAACTTTAAAAAGTCAGTTGTCTCTCACACAGTTTGTGGTTTGGTCTTGCATAAATCCAACAGTGTGGGTGACATTTAACATGACAAGTACCTCTGAATGCCTTTCTGTAATGACTCAGTACATATGTATAGAAAAAGAGTTTCTTTTGTCACTCAGAGCTCAGTAAAGAGTTTGAGCAGCTTGTTTTTGTATTAGAAAACCCTAAGGGAACACTTGCTTAAGCGTGAGTGTTTTGTGGCCGGTTGCACTGCTAAATTGTTTTTCTCCCCAACCACAACTGCGCTGCCAAGTGAGGGTAGGCACTAAACCTGAGAACAAGTGCCAAAATTCAGTTTCATATCTGAGTTTGTTTATTAAAAATGTTCCACTGCCGAAATGAGTCATTTAAAAAAAATGTTAATTTAGTATATTTTTGAATGACTTTTATTTTTTTGTGAACAGAAAAATGTCTCACAAACATTTTGCTGCAGTTTCCAAATTAAACATTAGTACCTTGTAAAAACAATGATTAAACAAAATAGCATTGAGTGTATAGATGTTAAATTTGTACAACTACTAACTACATGTTATAAGGAATACTAAAAAATACCTTTTCAATTGTGAAATTTAGGACGGAAAAACCATAATAGCAACCTTGTCATCACTGGAAAGCAGATAAAGGTGTTAAGTTGTATTCAGACAAAATCAGGCATCGCTAAGCATTGTGCCATTCCTCCCAGTTTATTTTCAACACATGTTGTGAGCTAAGGTTGCGGCGGTGCAGATCACAACAATAAATACACTTAGAACATCTAATCAATCAGTGTATTGTGGGACATCTGTTGTCTGAAAATTAAACGAAGTGTGATGTGAATCAGGAACTCATCATTTGTGCAGATCTGACTGTGCATAACGTCTTGCAACAGTTCAAGTATGACCTCCACCCTGTTGTGTCAGTGCTGACGGGGGTCGTGGACGAGCGTGGCGCACAACATCGGCACGGCACGCCCCTCCTGTTGTACTCCTATCTCTCCTCAGAACACAGCCTCCTTTCACTTCTGTCACTCCGCTGATTAAAGGCCGGGGGGCCCTCAGCGTGTCAGTCTGCCACACAGCACGTTTACAAGGGCTCTGTTTACCCAGTTTCTTTTGAATCATTAGCCGAAAAAGGGCTTAACTGGTGAAAAGCGGCGACTTGCATGCTTCACAGGCAGCTCTGTGACAGAGTAAATATGACCTCACTATGCAGTCATACGCCTTCCCATGCAACAGCATTACAAGAGTGTGCAATAGTCTAGTGAGCAAGGGTAATCCCAGAGTTATGCTTTTTGTGGTTTTCGAGCCTGGAGTATAACACATCAAGGAATCTTTAAATTACTCAGCTAGTCTTTAATGAGGTGACTTTCCTCCTTCAGTGACACCTTATGCTTTCAAAGAATGGCGAGCATTGTGGCAAATATGAACAAACAAGCAAGACATGGTATGCAATAAAGTGATGAACCAAAAAGTTTGACATTTTAATTCTGGAGGTTTGCACAAGCACCAGAGCTGGGGAGGGGAAGCAGACAAATGGAGCAGCAGCGGCGGCGGCGGCAGCAGCAGCAGCAGCCCTGACACATGGCCCACATTCACAGCCGCCTCCCACGTCATCGTGCTCCTCAGAGAAAAAGCCCCTTTTGTTTCCAAGTGCAGGGAGGGAGGGAGGTCTCTGGGGTGAACCGCCGCTCAGCTCCACCACTCCACCCGCCATTAAAATTTTGAAAAAAAAAAAAAAAGAAAGAAAAAGAAACAGGGACCGGACTTCCCACCCCTGCCCGGCGTCCTCCCTACTCACTCCTCGCTTCAGCACACAAACACAGGCTCATCAGTAGTACCACTACTACGGCTGTGATTGTCTTTTCCTGCAACTTAATTGGGTCAGTCTGCATTGTTGCATTAAAGACATCTCCAACAATGACCATGTTGTGAAAGCATGTGCTCTGCTGAAAGCAGTGGTAGAGGAATTTTGTCTTTAAGATTCTTAAGTAAAATCCTGCATTAGAAAAGTTTAAAAAATAAAAGTGAAAAAGATGCAAGTGTTATCAAGAAGATGTACTTAGAAGTGTTAAAAGTAAAAGTATTTATGCACAGTTGCCCCCGTTAGTGTTGTATTACATTAGTGGTTCTCAAACACTTTCTGGTATTTCCTTCCTCAGAAGCCAAAAAAAGTTCATGCCCCCCACCTACAACTTTTATCAACTACTAACGGTAATTGGGAAGGAAAGTTTAGAAAAAAGGATCCAAATTGAATTGTAGTGAAATAAAGGTCGGCACAAAGGCACAAGCAAACTATTGTCCATTTTTTCCCACAAAAGTCTTTTTTTTTTAACTTTGTCTCACTTAATTTTTCCCCTGGCTGCCCATGACCCTTCCTGCACCAGCTCTGTGACCCCCAGGGGGCCCACCCCACAGTTTGAGATCCATTGAACTAGATTAGATTAGAAGTATAGATTATTATTATTAT
>JAPZDZ010000014.1:6446469-6459514 GCA_029783805.1 Acanthurus tennentii | reverse complement strand
ACAGTCTCCCACCTGTATGTGAATAACAAAATGAGGGGGAGGCCGAGTGTCCTGCTGTGTTGTTATTAACGTCATGCGGCAGCGGAGAGCAGCCTCGCTGCTGCACCGTTACCTCCAGGAAAAGCCATCTATGCACGACAAGCTCAAATATAAATGATGAATAAATAAATGTAATAAATAAGAGAAAATACATAATTTCTCAAATACTGAAGGCCCCATTTTGGCCTTGTAAGGCTGAAAGGATGTGCAAAAGGTAATTAGACCAGACAGGACAAAATAGGAATGATGGACAATTGTCATAAAGCCAAATCGTTCAGGGTCGAAAAAACATTTCGAGGGAAAGTAAAAAAAAAAGAAAAATGTTTAACCATTTATTTCAATAAAAGCAGAACTTGCACAGAAAGCACCGCATATGTCAGAGACAACAATTTAGTGACTCCGCATTTAAATCCTACATAATTCCAATAACCTCTGGCACAAAGAAAGTTAACAAGAAACTGTTAGCGGAGTGCGCAATCTCAAGAGTCATTTTACTGCCCTGAGTGTGAAGGAATGAGATGAGGGAGAGCAAGAGGAGCTAATCAACTCTAACTCTTCAGTGGTATTTCATGCACTGTCTGCCACTAGTTCAGTGTGCACAAAGGGCGCCGAGCATCAATAAGTCAACACGCTGCTGTAGCAGGAGCCGATCCAGACTCCTCAGCCATGAAAAGAGAAGACACGCTCATATAGCATGAGGAAGATTAAATTAATTTTTGCAGATGAGCTGCTGGAGGGATGCAGAGTGTCTTACAGTCGTACAGAAAAAAAAAAGTTTAATATTATTAAAGTGAAATCTGACCCCCCTCCCAACACCACCACCACCACCACCTTCCACAACAAGACCTGCTCTGGATTGAGCTGCTAAATTTGCATTTCTTAAGATGCACACAGCTCCTGAGTACAAAAAAAAAAAAAAAGCTGTCCTCTTGCTGCACCTTTTATAAGATGCTGAGCCAATAGAGGTGGTGGGCGGGGAAGGAGGTAGTGAGGTTAGAGGAGAGAGAGAGAGAGAAAAAAGAAAGAGAGAGAGAGAGAGAGAGAGTGAGAGAGAGTGTGGAAAAAAAAGCCTCTTTTCTGCCTTTTCATTTTGAAGAAGTTTGTGCTGCCATCTTTTAATCTGTGCCATCGCAGCTGCACATCGTGTCAACGTGTCCAGAAGGCCAGACTCGTTTGGACTTGTTTTTTTTTTTTTTTTTTTTCCCCCCCCCCCCCCCCCCCCCCAGCCCCCACCTCCCCCAAAACTCCCTCCTCTTCTTCTCTCCTTCCTTGTTGCCTTGCATCAGGCACAGGATCTGAAGCTTTAATATGGCTGCCAGTGAGGCAACAGCCATTTAATAACAATGCAATAGTTCCTCACAGCAGTGGTCCAGTGTCGCTCATACACCCCGCCGTGTGCAGATGGTACATTGTCTGTGGTTTCCGAAAACATCCTCCTTTCTGAGATGTTTTTCCCCACTCTCTCTCTCTCACTCTCTCTCTCTCTCCCAACACACTCGCTGCCCTTTTTTTTTTTTTTGTCAGCAATATTTAAGTCTTGATAGAAACAACACACAACTGCTCTGCTGTCTTATTTCTGCTATCATTGCTCTCGGCTTGTTTTGTAACAGGTCAGCTGAAGTGCCCCCGCCCAGAGATGATCTGAGTGTATGTGTGTTTGAATGTGCGCGTGTGTGTGCGTGTGTGTGTGTGTGGTTGGCGGTAAGCCGTTTGCATGTGCCTCACAGCCTCCCGCAGTGGGGGACATCTGGAGGAGGCGTTACCTTGTACACAGAAAAAAAAGAAGAAGAAGAGTCCAGGCCTGAAATATCATCCTCTAAGGACATAACTGGCTTTCATTATCATACAAAGGGGAAAAAATGTGGCGTCGGAGATTTATTCAAATCAACACGGCTAATGTTGCCATAAGCCAGTCACCTTGCCAAGTTACCCTAAAACTCATTTTTCTGTCAGTGGCCCTTTCCCCGACTCGCCGCTGAGAGCAGTTAGGGCACATTTTGATGAAAATGACCGGTAATTCAGTGTAAGAAAAAAGCTTCGGAACATCCATTCCACAAGGTAGATGTTCATTAAGCGCCAGCAGGGAAGAGCCTCCTCTTAATAGAGTGCCAGCCATAAACATCCCTCATCATCACCGGGCTTGCCATTTGATATCACTTCTGGGGATTCTGCGCCGGGCATCTTCATTCATTTCTTCTATGTTTCACTGTCTGTTTACTCGGTAATGGACTCTTCCCAGAGAGTTGTTAAAGGGGGGGGGGACAAAGTGAAAGTGCCCGACTCTCTGCTGTGGCGGTGATTAACAACTGATTTAAAAAGCAACTCCGGGTCACCTTCTTTAGCATGGTGATAGATGATCCAATGCGGGGATCTGATTGCCTTCCTTATAGGTGAGCTACGACCTGCATCACAGGTGGAGCGACAGGACGGCGCACTTAAGCGGCGATTATCAACTCGAATCTGCAATCAATTAACACCGCGCTGTAATTAACAGCCGACAACAATGTGGTGAGAAACCAAACTGGGATGCATCTCATTGACGAGTGTGCATGCAACTGTGTCCACCACTGTCTGCAGAGCGTTAGTTAGTGTTGTCCTAGTTCAAGCGGTGTATGTGCCATCTCTCCTGTCACAGGCAGTTTACAAGACTGGAAACGAGGGTTGCCATCTGTCCCACCTCTATGGGGTGCACAGAGGGACGTTTTGCACAGTTTTGGCATGCCTGACTTCCCCTAATGCTGCACAAATGTTTAGAGACATTACATAAGCAATGAGACCTTCACGAGGGTGAAAGGGAGGGAATGGAGAGATGAATATGAGCAGAGGAGGAGGAGAAAAAGCAAGGGAGGACAAGAGATTTGGGGGGGGGGCAGATGCGATCCTTTTATTCGTGCGACTAACCGCACTTTCAGGCGGACATTAGCACTACAGGGCCGTGTCTGCGTTGCTATAGGGTCCAGGTAGATAAAGGCATGAAATATACAGCAGCGAGTCCAGTTTAAAGACCTTTTCAAATGCCAAGACCCAACATGGGGTGTTTTCACACCTCTAAAGCAGGACTGTGTAGCAGGGAAGTTTCACAGCTGCAATTATTTTCTCTTACATCTAAATTCTCAGCAGGTAAACTACAAATTAGCCCAATGCTGCGAGGTACCTTGTTAGCGAGCTTTGATGTTGTTGCAATGCAACGCCACAAACCTGGCCAGGAACTACTTTTTTGGCAGACTACCCTTCTCCCCTCTAACCTTCAGAACTGGTATACCACAAAAGAGAAATGTTTTGTCATTCTCACTTCATAATCATGTTGTATATATAGCAATCAGGCAGCGAGGTAAAGAAAATGATTACATGAGACTGACTTTTTTCCATTGCACAGTGGTGAGTCTTTACTGGTGGCCAAACATGGACGTCAGTAAGAGGCGGATCAAACTTAAAATCAGCTTTGCATCAAACTGCAGCTGCAGAGAGAAAAGCAACCTGAAACCAAAACTAAGAGATCTTTTCCTGCAAGGAAAGGTGATACTGCTGAGCTCAATCAAATAAGCTTTTGCTGGAAACCAGGAAGAAGAGGAACAGCAATTTGATGCACGAAGCAATGAGTGCACCACATCCGCAAGGAAAGACATTTATTGTTTAACCTCTGTCTGTGTGTGTGTGTGTGTGTGTGTGTAGATGTAAAAGGGTGGGAGGGTCATCCCCAGCAGAGCACACAATGAACGTCCTGAGAGAGGTTTTTAAATGCTAAAACATGCTGCAACGGACACCTGGAACAACATTTGTATGCAATTCCGCTCCTTGCTTCTTTCACGGGGAAACGAGATGAGATTTTTTTTTTTTTGCTGGAAAACTGAAGCAGCCGCCGTGACACAGGCAAGGCATGGAAATCGCAAAAAAAAACAGGGGGAAAAAAAACAAACAAACAAACAAGAGGAAGCATATTCCTTTCCTGCACATTTTCGCTATTCTGAAACAACAGCAACATATAGAGCGAAAGCAGAAAACCAATTTCAGTGATACTTGTCACTCTGTCCTTCCACCACATGGCAACCTTGTCCCTCACTGTCTCTCAGCACTCTTTTGAAATAAAAAAAAAGACTACAGATCAGTTTGTCTCTTGTTGTCGCTGCTGGTGTTGGGTTATGGTAAATTCAATCCCTTCCACTCAAAGCCGATAATTATTTTCATCAATATTTGAGCCAACTGTGAATCGACAGTGTGAGACAAGACATCTCTGAAGTACAAAACACTGAAACTGAAATTTTTTTTTTTTCCAGTACCAAATTAACCATGACTGCTGTCCATTAATTCTGCCCACAAGTACAAGCCTACTGTCACGGAGCACCGTCCTGCTGACGGTGTCCAAGATTACGACAATGTGAGAGCTGTTAGCTCCTCACGACAGTTGCTCTTTAATTCTAACAAGCATATTTTGGCAAAATTTTTGCAGGTAGGCAGGATTGGCGTCCAGGCTCCTCAGCAGTGGTGGATGTGGTCTGGAGGACTGAAGGTGGAAAACCTCAGCACGCTCTCTCCGTCACTGTCATGTGAAAAGACGTGGGTGTGATGTGGTTTTAAGGGCCAAAGGCTGTCTACACCCTCACCGAGCCATCACCGCAGTTTGTTGCCAAACCAAATCAGGAGCAGTCAGAAAAACTACACAGGATTGGTTACAATAAAAGTCACGAGACCTTCAAGTAACAGTAAAAATAATACAAAATAATAAAAATAATAGTACTGTTTTGTCTTCTAGGATGAAGCCACGTTACACCAAAACCAAAACCAAAAGTGCTTCCTTAAACTTAAATTTTCATTTTTACATCACTTTATAGTTTTATATACTCTTTTAGGCTGCAGGTCAGACTGAATAAATGTGTGGAGGTCTGCTGGAAGTTGCCATAAGTGGTGTGACTGATGTGTATAAATGTCCGCCTGCACATGATGTTCTGAGAAAGACTGAAAAAAATTTGACCCTGAAAAACCTTAAAAAATCCATGAAACTTCATCATTATCTGTAATACATAAAAAACTCACAGAATTTTCACATTAAATCCTTCCAGTTTTTTTTTCTTTTAGCCTACATTACAAAGCACCAGTAGCCTCAGTTTTGATTTGAATATCGTATTAAAGAGACATTTTTTTTTTTTGTGAAGTCATAATTTAAAAGCTGGATCTGAGCCGCACTGGTGTTCCTTTTTTTTTTTGCTTTTTCGCTGTATTTCAATCACTTACACTATGTTGTTGCATGCCAGCGGTGAGGTTTGTGCAAAGTGAGAAAATGACGATAGGCACTCTGGGGGGAGAAAACGCTACCAGTGATACCACGCCACCCCCCCCCCTCACACACACACACACAAGAAGCCTACAGCCCACCCACTCACTACCTGCGCCGACCTCAATCTCTGATTTTATCACTTCCTCATATTGCACGAATACTTTGAGGTTTCCTTGTGCTTGTTCAAATTTATCTATGCTAATGGCGCTATACGAAATTCACGCATATCTATGAAGACATTTGTATTACATAGGATTTGCCTGCGAATGAGAAGACCCTACAGATTCATTAAGCGGGCTGATATGCAGATACACGAGGATGAGCTGCAGATACGGTGTGATAAAGTGCCGGGTATAGCAGGCTTCTTAGGCCGTCTGAGCGGTGAGGGATCTCACTGCCGTCATCGTGGTGGTCCTTCTCCCCTCCTTTGCAGCCTGCCCTGCAATTAATGATGCAGAGCGATTTTTTTTTCCCTTGGACCACCCCCCCACCCCCCATCCTGTGTTTGCACGTTTACACGTATTTATGTGAGCGACCGTGTTTGTGCATGCTTGCATGTATTGAGAAAAAGCTAATTTTCTCTACTGTGCATCAGAAGGGGACATGCACTGAATTTGCATTCAGTAATAAGAGCCGGGGTCTGGGAATGATGGTGAATTTGTAAGCATGCATCATCTCCCATAATTCCATTTAGTGGTCCTGTAAACACTTATATATGCAGGCGGTAGTTAGGCAGCCCCCCTGCCCTCGGCTCTCATCAGGCTAGCACATCTCCAAAGAAACCAAGGGCAGGAGAGGAGGAGATATTGCAAATCACATTATGGGACATGAAATTAATCCACCCTCCCCAAACATTTGGCTTCACACAGTTTAACCTTGAAAGTGCTTTTTACTCCCTTGCATGAGGAGTTTTTAAACCCCCCCCCCCTCCATCACACCAAAAAAGAATGAGTCTGACATTACAACAATGGCTCTGCTGAAGTAATTATTCAATAGGATCCTTCACCGTGCTGATGATACGTTGTAATTTCATTTCACTTACGTCTGTTTCATAATGTAATACACAATTGAGCAGGGGCACTTTACGTCCCAAAAGACCACTTCCTCCTTAAGATAATAAAAGCCTTTTGTGCTTGCCTTTGAGAAATCCTTGGTGGATTATGTGAGTGTGGGTTCGGGAGCACATCAATTAATATGCATTAAATGAAAGAGTATTAAGTTGTAAGAAAATAATTAATAACTCTAATTGCTGTGCTCCTGCTTCGCCCGACGACATCCTACCTTTAATGCTAACAGGACTGTTTCTGACATCCCCAACAGGAGCCAAAATACAAGAGTTATTTGACCTTTTACATGGCTGAAAGACACCGTGCTTCTACTTTATTACATGGCCGCCTCACTCTCCCCTGATACTAATGTAGAGTGGTGCAAGATAAAAGCAGTGTGACTGTTACATCCAATCCAATAACTGCAGAAAAATTCCTATCTGCTAGCCAACAGTGAAACCACAAGAGGTTCAGCTCTACTAGTCTCAGCCAGACTAAAATACATCTGTTTGTGTTAGAGAATACTGTAGATCTCTTATGCAAGCCCCTATCGCTGGATCTTGTCCCTTTGTATGGTACAGAGAATAGCGCTGGCACAGGGTTCCACTTTTCCCCGTTACCATGAAAAAGACATTCACGGCTCCAATTATCCTTTACCCCCGTGTGGCTCCAGAAAAACACAATCGCTGCCACTGTCGATGAAATCATAGCAATGGGGGAGCAAACGATGACAGGGGAAAAAAAAATCTGATAGTCTCCCTTAAAATACACAAGCATACATACACACTGTTCAGTGTGTTAAAAAAAAAAAATGAAGATGCAGAATGCCCGAAGAGAGCAAAGAAACAGGAGTGACAAGCAAAATGTTTCTTTGAGATATCTTTTCAATAAACCATTTCTAAAGGTTAGACGAGTACTGAAGCCATGAGAGAGTAGTTTTGGCTGAGTGATGGCGCCTTTAGTTGCTCAGTGTAGTGAAGATACTGAGTAGTTTCCACCGCAGCGGCTCGGTGTTAAACTTATCCGCTTTGACCGAGAGCTATCCACAAGAGGAATTACTGTCTTGATCAGTTTACACTACTACCTCCATGTTTTTTTTTTTTTAAATTACCCCAGCTTTCAGCTAAATCAATCTCGCCTTTGGTTGGAGATAATGAGCATGTTCGCCGGGCTTCAAATGAACACCGTTGCTCCCAGGCTCCTCAGCTCAACATAGTCACATCATGCAGACACTTTTGAGGAAGGCAGAAAGAGAAGTCTTAGCCTTGAGAGACCAATTAAAAACACATATTCAAATTGACCTAAGAGGAGCACAGTAAGGCGTTCATTTACAGCGCTGCCCCGTCCCTATAGCTTCACTTCGCTATCACATTCATCCCAATTGTTTTCAACTCCGACAAACAAACAATCTCAACAGAGTGGAAAGACTCGGTGAAAAAAAAAAAAGAGAAAAGAATTCGTCTCATCTCTGCAGGATCAAAGACTATATGGAGAGGTAGTGAGCACAGACAGATATACTAATTTTCACACAACATGCACTCACTCTCAATCAAAGGACATGGAGGCAGGATTTACCAGTTCAGTAGCACAGTATGCATACATTAGACGATCCTTATTAAAGACCATGGTGAATATTAGATCATTATCGTCTCCATCTCTGCTTTGAGACTCGCTGTAAAGGGAAAAAAAAATTGCACCCAAGACAGAGAAGTGCTTGCTTTTGCTTTCTTTGTTGACTTAATTATGCTGTAAATATTGGAACTACATTGTATGACTAAGACGTATGAAATGTACATGTATAGTTACAGTACTTTAATATGACTATAGGTTGAGGCAGCAACAACCTTCAGGGCTGAAAATGAAGCCAAAGTGTCAAAAACTGCAGTTCCTCAAATGGCCACTGGAGGCCGGCTAATTAATCCTTGTTGACTCCCACATAAAAATGTCAAATTTAACAGGAAGAAACATGTTAACAGCCTCCTAAATAAAACGTTTTTGATCTTTAAAACTCATTTCACAGGTCATGACAACTTCACAGAGGGTACATTTTTATTTTATGACTTGTTTAAAGCTTAAACTTATGCACAATCAAAGACACTGTCACTTTTAGCAACAGCTAGCATCTAGCTGTCAGCTGGTAGCTTCACCACAGCTAATTCAAATCACTAAACTCGACCTCTTAGCTGTGTTTGTCATATTTGTGCCTTTGGAGAATTTTCCATGCAAATATCAGCCATATAATATGACTTGCTTTGCTGTTAATTGTACCAAGACCTTCCAAGAAGTCTGTGCTCCACCCCCACTCCACCTCTTTGATCATTTTTTGGATTAGCCTCCTGGCTATCACCACACTGAGCTTTGCAACAGCTCCTCATAAACCTATGTCCCTGTTTTATACAGTCTGCCTGTTTGGATAGAAAAAGAAGGGCTTTTTACTTTGAATATCTGTTAAGTGTTTTATTGTTTAGCTTAGAAATTTGAAAAATGTGTAAAAAGTGCCCGTCACAACTGCTCAGCGCTCAGGATCACATCTGTGAACAGCTTGTTTTGTCCAAAAAACACTCAAAAACCCAAAAAATATCCAACTCACAACGATACACAAGAGAGGAAAACAGCATATCTTCACATTTAAGAGGTTTTGGACAAGCAAATGTTTGGCATTTTAGCTTTAAAAATGACCTAAACAATAGTCAATTATCAGCAACGTGGTTTAACTTTTTAGCCGCTCCACTAAATGAAATCCTAAAACCATAACAAAGTTGGATTGTGAAGGAGAAGTTCAGGGCAGCTCTTCAAAAAGCCAGAATTTTATCCATGACATATTTGGTACCACAGCCCAGCGGGTATGCTGCGACTCTGAAACATGCTCCGTCTCGCTTCCACAGCACTTCCTGGGAAGCTGCTCCCATAAATCCCTTCTAATGGTCGCTGGCGAGGGAACTTTTTAACATAGAACTTAGCAGCCACTGTTATTCACCCGTAGAGCAAGAGTCTTGCGATGATGGATGGTAATAAATATTGCACGGGGCTAACAGAGGTCCCCTCAGAGACGTTCAATTGCCTTGAGTGATAGGGTGCTGCTCAGCAACGCAGGAGAGGGTGGCAGAGGGCAGGCTCTTCACGGGGTCGTCTAACTGAGTCTGTTCAATTTCCTCTCCAGAAATACAACAGTCGACGTTTCCTAAATGGTTACGCTGTCTCACAATGTGGGGAGGTAGGTGGAAAAAACAGAGGCGTGGGGGAGAGGGTGGGCTCTGCAACAAAATATGTCGCTATCTCTACTTTATGAGTGGCAAGTTTGTTGGCCATGAATGAAGAAGCGATTGTCCCGAGGAAGGAGCGGTAATGATGGTGAATGTACCTGGCATGTGAGGAAAAAGGGAACACTGCTCGGTGTTGTGACCACTTCCCTGCTGCACTTGTGACTCGAGCAGTTTAATGGAGCTTTTCTGACAAGGGAGCCCTGTTGTGCTGCGCTGCCCACCATCTTAACTGCCTCCTTGACAATGGCCGACAACAGAGCAGATGTCCAAGCTGCACACATCTGTAGTGGCCTTATATTCCTTCAGGCACACACACACACACACACACTCATTCACACACCCCCTTTCCTGGTCCAATACGTACACATGGGCACCAATTAGACAGACAAAGAGCTGCTTCACCAAGGTCATCTTCTATTTATCTTTCAGGCATTAAAAAACAAATTCTCCCAAGTTTTTCTTTTTAAAAATCATTTAAGGCCCGCTTTGATTTTTTTTTTTTTTTTTGAGTTGTTGCGCCACGAAAGAAATCATCTTTGTTGACACAAACAAATCACCCACAACGATGCATTTAATGACGAGTGATAAGAAATTAAGATAACTAGTTCTTCATTAATCCAACACGTGTTCTGTTGTCATATTTTCAGAGTAATCAGTGAATTAATTAGCCCAATGATGTGTAAGAATACTTTAGTGTGTGTAATTAACAAGTTAACACAAGGCAATTAGCAGCTCATTCAAACACTGCTGGCACCCTAACAGTGGCTGTAAACATAGGATGCACTTTCCTAACCGATTAAATCAGCTCTGGTGTTAAATCCTCATCGCAAATATCAGCTCAGTTACGATAATGAAGATTAATTCACCTGAGCAAAAAAAAAAAAAAAAAGATGCAGCAAGAGTGGGAAACTACAAAAAGCACTCGATTATTCTCCTCCAGTGGTTTTCAAAGTCACATCCTGGAGCCACCAGGAGGGGATCATGACAGGGGCATCCCCCCCAAAAAAAACATGAAGGCTGCCTGGGTTTACTTTGCTTTTCACTCACTCAACAACAAGAGATCATCAGCATGTTTTTGCACACAAGTTTCTATCTCCTCACTTTTTTAAACATATACATATACAGATATATATATGCCCACCTGCACATCCGCAGCCCTCCATGCTTAACCAACAAAAAAAAGCCTTTTGAGGTGGGATTCAACATGTCACCAACATGCAGGCGTTTGATCCACTACTTTCATCATGAAAAGTTTCCCTGCTTCAACCAAAGAAGCCTTAGAAACTGTGTTCAAACACACACACACACACATTTGCACACATAACACAAGAAATGCAAGTGAAAGGTCAGTGACACTGTGATGCAGCCTGGGCAGCAGATGTGTTCACAGCAAATGACTTGTGTTTAAAAGAACAAGAGGCGCAGGGCTGAGCAGCAGCAGCAATCAGCGCTGAAGATTACACAGGCTGACGTCTTACACTGTTTTACCCACAAAAACTCAGCCAGTCGAGTCAAGTGTGAGGTATTAGAGGATTTATGAGCAAATAGCCTCACTAGAAAGCGAGCACTAACACACACACACACACACGCGCACAACTCATCTCTCTCTCTCACACACACACACTGTTAATACACTTCCTATTTTCTTTTTTAACCAACACACACTCCGTGCAATCGCCCAAAAAATCAAACCCCCCCTTGCAAACGTAAAGGTGAGGGACACTTGAAGGCAACACTGCAGGAAGGAAACGCGGGCTGTTTCGTGTCTACGTTTGACAGTTGGATCTGCTTTTTTTTTCTTAACGTGGTCAGAAATACACAACACCCCCACCAACACCAACACCAACACCACCACCACCACCACCGTCTTCATGGCGCAGAAAAGGTGGACACACATGGTCAGATCCGTATGCGGACCTGAAACACCCCACCACCACCAACAACACCACCAACACCACCTCGACGGACGGGCAGCCAGTCAACGCGAACTCTTCCATCAGAAAACACAAAACTGGATCAAACGTGAAAAAGCGGAACGGTTGTTGCCGGTGTGAATGCAGATCTTACCTGGGTGAAGGATGTCAAATCGCAAGTTGAGAAGCCGACTTTTCTTTTATATATATATATATATATTTGTAAAAAAAAAAATGTATTTAATTTATATATATATATATATTTTTAGGCACACGTCGTCGGTGGCGGCGGCGGCAGCATCATCCGCTTCGGGCAGAAATGTTTCATGGGAAGATTTGGAGTAATTCTGATTCCACCTTATTAATCCTCAACGCGCTACAAAAACCGTCTTTCAGCAGATGGGAAGAAACGAGCGGAGAGAGAGAGGAGTGACAAGCTCGCGGGCAGCTCGCGGGCTTCACTGTGTTATACGCGTCCTTGTGTATTAAAAATACGGCCGAGCGTAAACGCCGAGTAGGTGTCTGTCTAACTGTTTCACTGCTTTATTTTTTTCCCTCTCTCTCTCCCCCTCTCTCTCTCTCTCTTTCTCTGGCTGTAGTCACACACACTGTCTAACTCTCCTGTTTTATCAAGGCGGGGTCTTGGGTCGTTTAAACCAATGACATAAACCAAGAAGAAGAAGAAGAAGAACCCCCCCTCCTCCTCCTCCTCCTCCTCCTTTACCACCTCCTCCTCTTCCTCTTCCACCACCACACACACACACACACACACACACATATACACACACCTTCTGTTCATAAGCAGAAAAATGATGTGGCCAAATTTTTTTTTTGTTTGTTTTTATCCCTCAGGAGTGACCAGATCTGTTTTTTTTTTGTCAGCGTTTTTCTAATTTCCAAGAGGAAATCACCTTCAAGGGTCAATTCACCCAAATCAGTAAAAAAAAACAGAAAACAAAAACACTTAGCCATGTTTAGCCATGCAGACAGTTCTTGTGTCATGTGTCAAGGCTTTAATAATAATCCGTCTTTCTTCTTGCAACACAATAAAACAGAAGTGAATGGATTTTCATAGCACCGAAGGCATTAAACATTACAGGAAAACAGAGTCTTTCCTCAACTGTGCCCCCGTAATTGTGGATAATCTACAAATCTCTGTGGTTGGAGCTTTCTTCGGAGCTACTCTTTGATCAAAGACCTACGAAATCTGTTGATAATGAGCTCTGTGGATTTTTCAGACTTTTTGCTGTTGAGTTTTCGTCTATTTAATGTTACTCACAAGCTGAACTAAGCAGTAATTTTATGACAGTAGGTCAAATGACAATATGTAATGTGAAAAATGTCATCTCTGGTGACACACCCACGGAGAATTATCACCTGACGCTGTCGTCCTCTCAGCTCGGAGCGCTTTAACACCTTTCAACTCACTTGTGATCTTTTTGCATGTTTTTTTTCTTCTCTTTTGACATTGCTAATATGTGAGACACGAGACATCAGACAAGAAACTGCAAC
>JAPZDZ010000014.1:6420512-6431690 GCA_029783805.1 Acanthurus tennentii | reverse complement strand
ACCAGGTTTTGTTCCCAGAAACAAGTTCTAAAATTCCCCAGTCGTCACGTTAAAAACACCCAGTTTTGGTCACCAAAAAACAGCTGTAAAAAAATCCCTAAAAATAACCCGGTTGAAACTGCCAACCCTAATATTGTCGTGAACACTGGTCTCATTTTTTTGCAGCCACTCCTACTACAATCTAACACAGCTTGAGCAGGCCTGCATTCAATCAGAACTACCTCGTATTGTTTAAATGATAGAGGTTATCTTTGCGTCTTCTCTTTGGGCTTAAGTGTCTTTTTAGAAGAGTATTAACTGTAAATTTAAAATAACCAGAAAAAAAAGTTGGTAGTCTGCAGGTATTCTGCTCAGGCTTCATGCAGCACCAACAATCTTCACCTACAAGGCAGCTTTTGTGTCACTGAGCTGTGGGAGCAAAAATGCTGCTTAATCTTTCTGCTTTGGGTACAAAATAATAACTGAAGGCAACCAAAATGAGTGTAGCAACATTTTTATCACCTCAGATCTTCTCTCATCTGGTCTTTGCTGGCTGGATTCAACAGAGAAATTTTTCAGAGAGACTTTGGTAAGAAAATCAACTGGAAATAATAAAAGTAAAAGGGATAATTGGGGATTTTGTCAAGTTAGGGGGGACGTGTACTCAATCTCCAGTAGAAATTATGTGTGAAGCAGAAATATCTCCAACCTGGGGCAAATAAAATCCAAACCATCTGCATGGAAAGATCCCTCAAGGAGTAGATGGAATCAATTATTTGGGTAAACTTTACTCCCAAAAAAAACAACACAACTTATACGCCTGACAAATTCAAAAAGTACCTTGACCAAAATACACCATATTTGAAGTGTGTGTGTGTGTGTGTTTTTAAAGCCCCATTTTTCATAAACACTGTAATGATTTAGCCATCCATTCTGAGAGTAAGCAGCATCTAATCTGAGCATCATAATTTGCAACACTCCATGCTTATTAGTTGGTATCTCAGGCATTATGGGCTGAAGTAATTAACTCAAGCCACCCAAGGGTAAAGGTGTTCATGGTACATATGAGGGCTAAGCCAGTCAAACCGGGGCTAATAATGAAATCAGATACAGTCCCTATGGTGGGTCACGTGCTGCTCAGCCTGGTCATGGTTTGCATAATGTCCTGCTGTCAATAAAAACCCTGCATCAAGTAGTGAAATATCCCACAAGTGATTACTCCCCACTCATTAAGGACACATGCTGCACGGGATCCTGAAAAAAAAGGATCATTTTCTTCACTTAGTTTTTAGTCGGTTAATTCTAGGAGCTAAAAGGTAAAAGTACATGAAAATCATAATTTCCTCAGTGTCATTTCGAGATGATTATTCTCACAATTAGCTAATGGTATTAGGAGATTCGAATCTCAACAAATGGACGATGCCCCTCTTGTGTTGTGTCAAAAAAGAACACCAGCGTGGGCATTGACTTCCAAAAATAATGAGTTTCTCTCCTGACTTGATAATTGAAGATATAATGAGGGAGAGAGAAAAGACTGTGATGAAGAGAGTGTGTGTGTGTGTGAAAGAGAGAAAGAGAGAGAGAGAGAGAAAGAGAGAGAGAGAGAGAATGCCCCATATTTTTTGTCATAGCCCTGGGGGCTTGGTACATACACCCCCAGCATTGCAACCTACTTTTTACACGCCTCCCTGGAAAAAAAAAAAAAAAAAAAAGGGCCCATAGTGTCCTGAGCCCAAATCCAATCTGTTTCTTGTGACACCATTGTCATTTGTGCCAGCCCTGAGAACAGCTCTGCCACTTCCCCCTAAATGTGCTGCGCTTCGCTGTTTGTCTTCATATTCTAATGTCGACTGCGAGCACATAAATTACTGCTAGGTAAACATGCAGACATGAAGCAAAAGGCAAATAAACAAATCACGGAACAAGAGGGCAGCTAGATGCATGTGAAATGTCCTTATCTCTGAGCAGCGTTGGGGATGATTATTTTATGCCTCGCATGTATTCTTTATTAATACACTTGCTTATACTGAATGGCTTTTTGCTTATTATGAATGTTTTATTAGCTAAAATCATTGGGGGACGTATGAAAGTGAAATACATTTTTGCCTTTCTAAGAGATGAAACCTCCGTCACACTTATCGCTTCTGCATCTGCATAGTAAAATCAGTCGAACAAGGGCAAAGCATCAGGATGCAAATTAAAGACCTTTAAAAATCATTCAAATAATGATGGGAGGAGAAAAACCAAGGAGCCGTTTAGAAAAAGTATTGAAGTTTTGCTCGGCTGCCTTTATGAGGCCCTCATAACCATATTCTAGGACTTCTGTCAACATGTCGATGAAATGTGTTGGTCTCATTTACAAATTTTTGCCTTCTGAGAGAAAAAAAAAAAGAGCTTTGTTTCCGAGCAAATATTGACTCATTTTAAATAATTGTTTGCACCACAAATGGCTAAATTTAATCCACCAGAACCTCCTGCAGCAAATGATTTCCTGCCATTTTTTTTCCCACAAAATGACACTTACACTGGTAGAATTTGCTCCAGTGTTCATTTCAGACACGATATAAAAACATACTGCATATATCATTTTCTACTCTTGCTGGTATCTCCTGTTTCCCTTAATAGCGTTGCATCTGCTTTCTTTTACATTTGGTGTGTTTGCAGGTGTGATCTTGTCATCTTTTTTACAGTGTTTGCACACTTAAAAGTTGTTACATATCACTTTAAGCTTTTCTACAAACATTTAAATACTAAAACTTACAATATTAGCTTTGCAGAGCAGAGTTAATCAGTTTGATGGTGCAATGTTGATATATAATTAAAAATCCCCCTTCAAATACGAACCAAGAGCTCATTAGAAACAATGAAGCACTGTGGAGAGGCAGCTTCACACAATTAATGGCAGAACAGATCCCAGGCTTTTTAAAGGAGAAAAAGTAGAAGGAAGATGAAAAAGAAGAGGGCAAATGAGAAACACTGGAGTGTCCATCAGTAGAAAAAAAAACCTAGCAAACCTTAACGTGATTTGTCTGTAATACAGGCAGTAGATGCTCATCTTGTACATCTTGGATCTTCTCAAGACTTCTTAACTCTTAACTCAACACCTTTGCTAACAACTGCTCATGGTTATGTTGAGCTCCCAGTAAAAAGCGGGAAAATCTAGCTTTATCATTTTTGAGGGCCAGTGTGAAAATGTCTGGGAGGAGATGAGTTTAATTGGCTCCTCGAAATTCCCGTCATTCCTGCTCATTCCATCATCTACGTTTTTGTGGAATCTCCAAACATAAGACCACATAAGACTGATTTGTTATGGATTTCAAAGATTTATGATCGAGGCAGTCACTGTAGCGCCACCATCAGGACTTTAAGCTCACAAAGCCAGTCGCAGGCATTTGACATAGAACTTGGCCCATGTGCAAGCAGAGTCGTGTTCATTTTCATGCATGGGAAGATTTCTTGGTAGGCAGGAGAAAAAGAAAAGAAAAAGAAGAAAAGAAGAAGAAAAAGAAGAAGAAGAACGCCCGGCAGCAGCAAACCTGGTACCTAATTAGGTTCGAGGCATCAAGCTTTTTTCTGCGAGATGTGATTTATTGTTTTCAAAAACTCATTCCATGCTCATCTGTGTGTGTACACGCAGCACCTTTTGTTTACCGCAGCTCTATCATGTCTCTGTCAGTCATGCCAGAGTCATGATACTCTCTTAGAAAAAAAAAAACACAATAAGCTCCAAAGACAGAGGGAGAGAGTAATTTCCCTTCTTTCATCTGTTTTTTCCGTCTCCATCCATACCTCTCGGCATCACGGTAATTGCTGCCAGCAGGTAACACATTCAATTAAACACCATATTCTTGGATACAAGCAAAACACGTTCAGTTCTTGATAGGTAGAATTTGATGCATTTAAATATTCTGAGCTGAAATGTGTTTTCACACCGGCATAAAAGCTTTCAAACAAAATTCAATCCAAGGCTTTTTTTTTTTTTTTTTTTTTTTTTGTTTTTTGTTTTTTTTTTTTTATTTATTTTTTTTTTTTTTTTTTTTTTTATGTATGTAGTTATTTATTTATTTATTTATTTATTTATTTATTTATTTTAACACAGGAGGAGCCGTGCACTGCTTTAACAGTCAAGAGAAGCAATTAAAAGCTGGCAGAGGGTTAACTCGCACCCAGTGGAGCAAAATCGATGAGCGGCATCCTGTTTGAACTAATCACAGTACTGAGGGTGAAGCCAGCCGGCAGACATGAAAAGTACAGGAAGCAATGACAGGGCTAATGGTTTGGAAAATGCTGCTGATGAATGAGGAGAAAAGGTTGTGACTCTGTCTTTACCCTCTCTTATTTACCTTGCTTCCGGGCACTGTAACTACTTGAGACTGAAACCAATGTTTTTGCATGGTTGGAGGGATGTTGGATGGATATATGAGTTTACAAGCTTCTATAAATGTCAGAGCCTTTTACTTTTATACTCAAATTCATCACCGCTAATGAAAGACTCACTAGCCTTCACCAGGTTCTGCTCAAGCAAACTGGCAGTTGCTTCTGCAGACATTAAGTCCAATGTCATTTACACAAAATGGTTCCATGCCATTTTCTTTAATCTCTTCTGTGTAAATTACTACTTACAGCCCGTGAATTACTTTTTTTTTCTTTCACTCACCCCACCGAGTAGCGTCGGCTATCATTTTGGGAGCAACGAGCAAGCTAATGAAACCTCTCAGCATTAACAAATAGGACCACTGAAGAATGTTCTATTTGCAGGTCATTGTTTGATCCATAAAAGAAAGGAGAAAAAAAAAAGAAAAAGATGAAGGCGCAGGAAAGAAAAAGTCTTTTCATTTCCTAGCGAAGACAGCACTCTTGGCAAAAGAGTAAACAATGCAGCACCGCATACAGCTTGGAGACTTCAAGGAGCCATCGCCATGGCAACCCCATTTTCTAGTCATATCTTTAATGAAAAGGTAATGAGAGAGACATAACAGTCCCAACTTCATTACCGGAGTAAGATTCAGCAATAAAAACTAAATCAGAGCATCTGTCATTTGAAGCAGCAGCAGCAGCAGCAGCAGCAGCAGCAGGTCGCCTCTGCACAACAGTTATAAAAACAGACTTCGGTCATTGAGCCATAGGGGACATACACCTCGTCAGCTGCCGATCAGGTGACAGGTGACTCATTCCAGAGTTCATCAGATCACATTTACTTAACTTATGTTCCAAAATAAAACTTTTTTAAAGTAAATTATCAGGTCAAACTGATCACTATGAACAGCTGAACATCATAACCCTCTTTTTCATTATATTCTTTACTAAAGGCTATTATTCTTCATCTCCTCCAGTCCAGTAGGTGGCAGTAATACCCAATATGAATTGTTCCCTTTTGTTGGACCATGGAGCCCCCCAAAAAAGGAATTTGCCTTTTTTGTTACTTTAAGAAGTGTTAGCCCATTTGATCACCTTGTTCAGATAAGAGTGACAGTGACAGCGACATCTAGTGGCTTAAATTTGTCATTCACAGAACTTTCATGTACTACTTTTTTATTACCCTCATTTTGTTTGAGTATTTTGATTAAATTATTATATACTCCACTATATATTATATTATATTATATTATATCATGTCATGTCATGTCATGTCATATTATAAAAAGATTTAACACATGGAGTCTAGTCACTTGATAAATGTTAATACTGTGTTCACTCTATATTTAGCTAATTTGATGCGATATATTCCACTTTTATCACCAGTGAGATGATAATGTATGTGATGTATCTGTGTTTTCTGCTGTTTTGTGCTGGGCAGGTACCAACCAGCAGGTTCGTTAGAGTTTGTTTGCTGAAAATATCTCTTAACTCCTTTAAAATTGCACAAAGTCATTCTGTCATTTAATGTAAAGACAGTGATTAGTGCAGCTTTAGGTAAAGGATCTGACTGCTTCTGTCCTCACTGTATAAACTGAGATGATTAAAGGTGCAGCCGGTGAACAAACACACTTTGAATCTATTAGTCCAGATCATATTTCTTTTCTCCACTAGCACAGTGTTAAACATTCATTAATGCATGGCTGCTATGCAACAGCTACAGATGAGCATTTTCTCAGGTCACTGTGTGTTAGCTCTCCCCTCAGTCTCATTACACACACACACCTGACAATGAGGATATTCCATATGTAATTCAACAGAGGGGAAAAATGAGAATTTCAAATGATCCATCTCTCTCGGACAGTCTTTGCATTGCTACACCCGACTGGGGATCACCTCTTTGCATTTTACACAGGGAAGATAATCCCACATTCATTGGGTTTTGTTTAATTGCATAAGACCTCTGGAAAGGGTTGCCCTCGATCGCTGTAAGGTAAATATGTGTCACCTTTGAATCTGTGTCTCGCTTCGACAGTTTACCTTGTCCCCCTCTCCTCATTATCACAGCAACTTTGTGATCTGGCCAATTTTTTAGTCGTAATGATGCGCGCTATTCTGACAGTAATTTGAATCTGGAGCAGGAAGAGCCAGCTGCCAGGTATCAAAGTAGACTTTGGCCGCCTTCAGCGGTGCACTCGAGCCACACAAAGTCCTCCACTAGCCCGCCTCTCTCACCTCCTCCCCCCACAGCCCTCAGACATTTTCCATGCATAATTAGGTAGAGTCCACGGAGAATATCAGAGATGTTTTTTATTTTATTTTATTTTTTTCAAAGATGGGGATTTTAAAGAAGCACAGCTTGCCGTTGCATTACAATTTTTTTTTTTCCATGAGTAGTTTGCCCTGTTGGAGCCAGGTATTAAGGGAGCCCAGACTGATATCTGATAAAAGATCATCCCGATTTGACATTTTGTTAAGAAGTGTCGAGATTTATTCTCACTCCGCTGCAATTTAATCTTAACAATCGCAGTTTGATCACAAGCAAACAGGCTGAAACGCTCGGCGCTGTGATATCAGAGTCAGCCTGTGAATGATAAGTCATGGCCAAAATAAAAAAGAATGGTAAGAATGATGCCCTGGGCTGCGTCCCAGATCTGCTATGAATACATTCAAGGATAATGGTGCAGAGTGACTGGACTACTGTGTTTACAAAGGCGCATTAACGCCAAAGCCAAGACAGTCCGGGAGAAAGGAAGAATGTACAGAGCAGCAGAGGGGTTCGTCTGTATGAATACATTCTTTTCTCATTGTCCTCTCAGACAGGAGGATCATTACTGGCTGGACACATGCGCTGGCAGCACCAGCCTTCATTATTATGCAGCAGTCGACACAGGTTTAACAAAGAGAAATTTGTCTAGCATTTGTTTATCTGGAAGAGCAGAGTCTGGCACGGCAACGCTGGCAGCGGCGGCGGCAGCAGCAGGCTAAGGTGGATAGACACTCAAGTAAGTTGGCGGCCGCTAACAAACCCTGCAGCCCCCACCCACCCACCCGTCACCCCCACCTCTTTGCCATCATCACCCTCTTATGCTCCCCACAGGTGCACAGCTTTTTCTGCCCCGCACATCAAAGAGACGGCAGCGGAGAGGGAGACTGAAGTGCAGGGTGGCACATAGTTTCAGCTTCAATTGTGTCCTGTATTCAAAAAGAAGATTATTATTATTCAATTTATAGTGCATTTGAATCTTTTTTACTTATAGGTGAGGTTTTTTGAAGGCCAAAATAAGATTCTAGAAGATGTTTGATTGCATTTCCAAAGAAAAGATTCAGTTAATAATTTCAGAAAAACCTCTTTTTTGCTTGATGTTGTTTTTGCATTCATGACCTGAACAATCGTGACATTCGCTTCATGCTGATTCAAGAACAAGTTTAAAGTCAAAAATCCACAAAATCACCAAAGTTAGAGTTGAATAGAAGACTTTACTTTCTCCTCTGAAGGAGAAGGTGTGGCAGCTTTGAGTTATTGACACTGTTTTCTTCCCTCCCCACAAGCTTTGTTGCAGGAAGAGGGTGGGGCGTTTGGCTCGTCCTTGACCTTCCTGTGAACCAAATACATCAGGAGTCTGTTGCTGAGGAGATTAAAATCACGCAACAATGGGAGGTGGCGGGCACAGAAACCGCCAGGGTTTCCTAAATACATGCAACACCAATCTAAAGCTGTCTGACGGTGTTTTTTTGTCAGCACGCGGTGCAGCGGTGGCTCACTCTCACCGTGTGCGTGAGTTGCAGAATATGTCTCTGTTCAGCTTCCTGTCATGGCAACAAAGAGGGTCAGTTTCCAGTCAGACCCCCCCCCCCAACACACACACACACTTTTTTTTTTTTTTTTTATCCTCTCCTGGAGGATTTATAGAGACTCGTGAGGAGATAAGAGATGTGGCGTGCACTGTCTGTCTTTGAGGCATCGCCACAATCAACCCGTGCTCTCCCATCATACATCCTGGGAGTGCTGTGAGAGCTGCACCCTCGTCTTATTACAGACAGCAGGTGCAGATGGTTAAAGGCAGGTGCTCGGCGAAAACAGAAAGAGAAAAAAAAGGAAAAAGAAGAAGAAGGGGGTGAAAAAAAAAAAAGAACAAGCACCTGGTCTCTCTGTTGTAGCAGTCTGGGGCTGCTCTCACTATGATTAGCTTTGTTTCTCCAACAGAGCGCAGCGAGGAACAATACCTACAACTTCATTAGGGTGGAGCACAGCAGCCCTTCTTTTGCTTTTCTCTTTTTTTTTCTTTTTTTCTTCTTCTACACTTGACTGCACTGAGTTAGAGGAGGATGGGGGCGTCTGTGAAGATCGGCCCTTCTTTTAGAAGCTACAGCTCTGTCACTTAAGTGGCACCTCTTTACAAGAAAAGAGCTATAATCTGATGCCTGTTAGATCTAACGGAGTCACGATGAGTAAGCACAGGAAAAAGCAACTCGGCTGATTTTTCGCAAAGACCTGTGCTGAGAGTGAAAGAAAGCACCCCAGAGTTGACCTGACAGGCAGCAATAAGCTCACTCCTACAAGAGTTTGGCTGGGATTCAGCGCAGCATGCAGAGCCCCCACCCCCCCTCCTAACCTTGTTGTTTGACGCTCGAATGTGCAGGTAGTAAGACTGAGGCGAACCCCATATAATCACCGACCCCTGCGTTACGGCACTCCATTTTCACAACGCTGGGGTGTATCTTCAAGGACGAGCAAGGGGGGAAATGAGTGCTAATAGTGTGTTTGTATTGTCAGAGCTCGTAGGCCCACAGATTTGCTTTATTCATGGCCTCACTTCATCTGCCAGCCAACCATTGAATAATTGAAGGAATTATCAGGCTCGAGGATCCAAAGCCCCTCAGAAATGTGTCATGCCCCTGAGCAAAGCCGGCAGAAAAGAAAAAAATAGGAGAGAGAGAGAGAGAGAAAGAGAGAAAGAGAGGGGCCTCCTAATTCAGAGTGTGTGTGTACAGCCACACAACCCATAATGTTCCTCCTACATACAAAGACACACATACAAAGTTAAAACACAGAGGTTGATGATGCCACAAATGGCAAGCTTTGACTGGCAGAATATCAATAGCTCATAACAGCGGGAGCCCATGCATGTCAGATAAATTTATGATTTTTTTCTCCAAATGCTGCTCTCCTATTTTCCTCTGCATCAGAATGAGTGTTTTTCGGAGTAGCTAGATTTCACCATGCAGTTTGGCTAGTGTCCCTCGTACAAAGAATGTGACTGACGCAACATTAATCTCCGAACAAAGAGACTGGCACAACTACTCCGCACAATTTCAGGGCTATGAGGTGGCAACGTCAGTCTCAATTTCTCACTGCTCCTTCACGAGCTGTTCCACTTTCTCCGAATTCTCATTTAGATCAAACAAAACGCTCCAGAAAGGAGGTGAAAACGGTACCGTTTAAATCCGTGACACACAGGCACACAGGGGACCTCCTTCTCATTTTCTAAACAGAGAGTCATGGCAAGAACTTTTTAAATTTGTCATAATAAGGTGTGACCTACATGGGAGGGAGCCAGAAAACCTGAACTCCAGCTCCCAGCAACGATCCCCGCACTATTGAGCACTCCAAAATGTAACGCATGAACATCAGGGAGGAGAGGAGCTTCTTCTACTCTAAAGCCATAATTCTCTCATGGTTTAAAAACACACAAGACTTCCTGGAGCACTGGTTAGAATGCATGCCACATCCTCCAAGGTGAAAAGCATGCAATATTTATTTAACTGATGCACTGTTTGGTACATTAAAAAAAGACATTACCAACACCAGCCAGAGGTTGTAACATAATATAATCTCTCTGACACTGACATATGAAAAACATTCCTTAGCTGACATTCATGAATAATGGCAGCTGTTTGGAGAAGAACGACTCTGAGGTTTATTTTCAAATAGGCCTCAGCTGCAGCGGCGGTGGCGGCGGCGGCGGCGGTGCTGCAAAACAACCATCCTGCTGTTTGTGTTGAGTGGAGAGATGGGTGGAAATGCATCTTTCATGAACACAGGATACCCGTACACACACATAAACACACACACACATATATATATATGCTACAGGAAAAAAAGGAGGGGGAAGATTTTTTAGATTGCAATTCAGCCACATGCACAGATAAATAAAGAAATGGATACTCCGCATTGCAACAGGATTTCGTCAGGTATCGCAGGATGTGTTATATGTTTTTTTTTTTTTTTTTGTACTCCAGAGCAGATAAATCAACTTTTTTTTTTTAAAGGCTCCTTCAGAATAGACTCGTAGGGTGAGAGTTGCAGTCATTCATCATGTCCAGCGTGAGTGTAAAAGGGCAGCCTCCTGTCTGTGTGGGCCTGAGGCCTTGTCAGGGGTGGCAAGCATGAGCAAGACCAAGTGAGGACAAACACACACCACATGATTGTAGGGCAAGTAGCTGTTGTTATATTTGCAGTTTTGGACTTCATTCCTTGCGCCGGTTATGACATCGTAACCTCTGAGATCATGCGACATGGCGACATCGCTGCGACAGAGTCTGAAACAGGATAATCAGACGGGCTGTAAAAAGGCCCTTTTTTTCACAGCAGACATTTAGACTTGTTACAGTAAGAAAAGCACAGGTGGGACTAATAACATTAACAATGGCTCCTTTCTGCTCAAGTGCCAGTGTGAAAGAACGCCAGCGTCAACAACACCGGCACCCTAACAGAGAGGCAGCCAGCTGTTATTCATTTTATCGACAGGACGACATAATTTCTCCCTGCTTTTGAAAACTGTTATAAATCAGCGTTGGAAAAATAAATCTGTTTTATGATGTAACACTAATGTGGTTAAG
>JAPZDZ010000014.1:6383183-6399389 GCA_029783805.1 Acanthurus tennentii | reverse complement strand
CATTAGCATTGGCCAACTGACTGCATAGGCTTTGTTTACGAAGTGAATTGAGTTGAAAGTGTCATTTAGAGCTGACTTTCATTGGGAACTATTTGTTATGATAAATTAATGCTGTGGTCTAAAAAAGGTCAGTAATAAGAAAAAAATGCTAATGAAAGGTTCTCAAAGGCATTCAATTTACACTTAGAAATATGAGATAAAAGCAGCAAATCTTCACATTTTATAAAGTGAACCCCGTGAAATAAATGACTGATACTTTTCTGTCATAAGGAGACTTTACATTTTTAATATATATTTGCATAAAAGCCAAAAATTCAGAGGTAGGCCACTTCATCTGAGTGCAGCAGAATTTGTATGTGTGCACCATCCATGATGTGAGTGAGGAGCACAGGCAGGGAGAGGAGAGGGTTAAGAGTGACAGCGATGGTTTGAGGATGATATTAAAATGACATTCAAGCGTGCTGCTGCTGCCGCCGCTGCTGCTGCTGGCTGTGAAACAGACAGACCAAGAGCTCGTCAACAAACCTCAGAACGGTGTCGGAGGAGCAGCACGTCTCCAGAGGGATGGTGTAACCCACTTCGTGGCCTATGTTGACATCCATTTCATCAGCCACGCGTAAGGCCAGATCCACAGCCTGCTGTCTGTTGGTCTGTGTGCATGCAACCATGCCGTGCTGGTACTGGGCAGACAGACAGAACTCTGCACACCACTGAGGGATCTGAAAGAATATAACCACCAAATGTTTTTTTTTTTAAATATACTTTTCACATGTGAAACAAATGTCTTAACGGTGCTTCTGGACTCATTCTCCTTTTAAAAAGAACATTTTCTTTTTCAGATGAACTCAGTTTTTCGTCTTTTTCGGGATTGTATCAACAAGCTTTTTGTCTGAGCACACAGCAAAACAAACAGTGACAGGAGATATCCTATGGTATTATCGCTCATAATGCAAAATTGCTTTGGCAGCATGAGGCGGCTCCAGCGGATCAGGGCTTAGCAGCAGGAGGTCCCCTAACACCCCTGCTGGAGCCTTTGTGAAGCTTGCCTATCAGGCAGGCAGGCAGGAGCTTGGACAGCCTCACTGTGACACAACAGCATCTGCTGAGCTGGACAGCCTGTTCACACAAGCTCACATAATGGTACTCCTTCCATACATGTCAAAGTAAAGGGGGGGAAAAAAACACGTCAGAGGAAACAAATATATCTCAGACAGAAAGGACGTGTTGTTTAGAAGATAAAAATGGCCATGTTGTCTGAAAGGGTTTTACTTCACGTTTTAATCAAATCAAGGCGAACAGACCTCTCTTATTTGAATGAATAGGTTGGACTGAGCATGTGGCAATAAAAATGCATGCAAGTCATACAGATTTGGTTATGCTTTGGTATTTGGGTTCAGTCTGAATGATGTCAACATGTGATTGAATAGAGAGAGAGAGATGAAAAGAGGAAAGAGAGACTCAGTTTTCTAAAACTGTAACACCCTTGGATCAGATTCCAGATGAGAACAATTGAAGCATCAATTTCCTTTGAAATTAAATCCAATGAAAAACAAATCATCCATCCCTGCTGACTCCCTCTTTCCTGCTATTGTCTTCATATAACTGAGAATGTATTCTTACCTGTGTACTCCTCCCAGTCTTTGCAGTCCCAGACACAATAACCAATTGGTTGTTTACCAGAGCATCTTCAAATTCGCACCTGACCTTCCAGACTGGCAGAGTCTTCCTCTCTTTCAGTAATTTGTAGTAACGTGAAGAAAAGGGCAATCCATCGAACTGATTCAACTCCAGATCCTCCCCAAAGCCGAACGAATCTTCCGCGGGACATTCCTCACTTTCAGGGTAAATGTCAGGCTCGGGTGAAGTATTTTCCTCCGACATGATGACACATGTGTGTTTAATAATCCGGACAAGAGCGCAAGGAAGTTTTTCTATCACTCCAGCAACTGGTCCATTTAGTTTTGATCGAAAATACTCAAAAAACAATCACTTTACCTTCAGTCTAAAGCTTGTACAGTTTTCCTATATTCACAAACTTGGACGGAGCTGTTTTTAATTGCTAAAACTATATTTATCAAGCTGCTCAAAGTTTGTGGTTGCTCCCTTTGGGGCTGGCTGACGCGTTGTGCGCACCGGCGCGCAATTTCTCCGCAGCGTGGCTTCACACGTGCGTCGATCCGCGCAGGGCTTCACATTCATTACCGAGCGCTGCCCACGAGCCGCTGATAATCCCCCTGTTTATCCAGAATAACCACGTGGAAGGAAGCGACGACCATAGGTGATAATTATGGGATGTTAAGTCATAAGATAAAGATTTAATTATTACATTTTCTTTTGAGGGGGAAGTTTAAAAAACATGACTGTTTGAATTAGATGTGGATCACCTAACAGGAACCCGTTCACCTTTGACATGCTGCTGCTCCGCCACAAGGGAGAGCTGTTCAATCAAAACCAGTCCGATTCACAGCAAACACTGTGCAGAAATATCAACTTTCTAATTAACATGAGATTGTTAGGACACTTCATTATCAGTGTGGCCCAAATGTTGAACTCTACTGTCTGTTAATGTGTAGCCCTCTGTCAGTATGAATTAAATTTGAAGTACCAGCATTTCTTTTTTTAAGCTACTTTATATCAACTGCATTTCAGAGGGCAGAGATTTACTTTTTATTTATTTTACTAAAGCTATTACACCACTAGTTATTCTTTGGGTGACATTAAATAAAATATATCACTTTTATGATTTGATGCAACACAAAACAACTAATCTACCCAAAAGTATATCAAGGATCTAAACTTGATTCCGAGTCGACAAACTAAAAAGGTATAAAAATTCTTTTATACATTATTCATTTATTCATTAGTGATGAAAACAGAATAATATAAAACCAGAAAGTTGTGGTTTCTAAACTGTTTTGGCTCAAGACCTGAAAGACAAATGTGGTATCTCCCTTCCAGCCAAACCTACGAAAATGAACGATTAAACAGCGTCTGAGCCGAATTTACCATCAAAGCTAAAAAGGAAAGCTGTATTTTCATCTTAATTAGGAAAATAGATTTACATATTATTGCACTGTCATGCATTCTGTTCTGCAAATTGGCAAACTTTAGGAAAACCATTTTGGGCTGCTTTCATAACTTTGAGAATTGCTGTTCTGTAGTAACAAAGCCCTGATGAAAGGGACAATTAAACATTCGCTGTTTCTTAAGTAAGATTTTAAATTCAGGACTTGATCACTATTTCTGTGTTTACTTAAGAAACAGATCTGAGGGCCTCCATCTGTGCAAGTAAACACACCCAAGCGTAGTTAAATTATTCTGCATTTAACACAAATTTTAGGCAACCTACATGACTCCTTTTTAATCTTTGCATCGCAGCCATCTGCCTGTTTTTTAACTAATAAAACCTGTCACACACACCAGTTCTGATTAAAACAGTGTTTGTATTCCTCACAAAAACCTCATCAAATTGTTTTCAGAGAGAAGTTCAGCCTGTTGAAATAAGGTGAGCAGCTTCAGACGTCAAACGATTAAACCAACCTGAAACCTCAAACCTGTCTGAAAATAAAGACTATTGTAAAATGTTGAATTACATGTATTACTTTATTCAGTTGTTTAATCTCCTGAATGTAATTTGACTCAAGCATAAAAGAAAATGCCAGAGGCTCCTCAGAAAAAGGTTCATTTTTGTAGGTGCGATGCTATTGTGGTTATAAAATTTTGAAGCGGAATAAAAAATCTCTTTGTATTTCTACAAAGTCGGACTGCTGGAGAGAAACTGACATTTTGTGTGTGCACTGTTTCCCATTTTAACATTTAAAAGGTCTTTTTTTTTTCGAGACACAGAATACTGATTTTTGCAGCTTTTCTGTTTTTAATTTGTCTCGCTGAACAAATGAATAATGGGCAAAGACAAAAATACCAAGATTAATAATGAAACTGCTCCTCAGTGTTTGAAAAACATTTTTACTAATACTGTTCGAGTGTTCAAAATACCAAGACACTGACACACAGAGTGTTTTTCTTTACATATGATGTATCAAACAATCATTAAAAAAAAAAAAGCATTCTCCATTGAAATGTGTTCACCTGTAACACAACATATGAGGAACATTTTGGACATTAACGTACAGTCAGACGACTGGACTCCAATACTGTCTATAAGTACATGGACATGTAGCATTGGAAAAAAAAAAAAAAAGCAAAGTAAACAAAGCAATGAATGCAAAACTAGTGCAGTATTAAAAAAGATAACAGTATCAAAAGTAACAAAAGTCCAAAGTCAGTTTTCAGCCTACATGTCTGCGAAGAGGAGCTGTGCTTAAAGGAAATGCTGCTCAGTGTGAATGTATATACGCTGCATTGCAATCCGGTAAAAATAACAATTCTGCAAAATGAATAAAACGTCGCTCAGTTATCATGAATTCCATTAATGCAGGATCTGTATCTGGCATGTGATGTGATTGGCTTTAAAAAAATGAATCTCAATAGCCAAATTAAAAAAGGTACAAAATAAAAAAAGGGGGGGATTTCATTGGCAGATGTGTCTTTGTTGAGTCAATCTGTCCTTCCCCATGGAAGAAAAAAAACATGATTTAACATCCACACATGAGCACTGCAGCCAAGCAAAGTCTCCATGACGCCTGAACGAACTCCTCCGTGTTTCTGTGATTTACTCCCAGAGTTTTCACACAGAGTCAGGCACAGAGGGGAAATACTCCCAAAAAAACCCACATGACCTTTAGCGGAGCAACATTTCAGAGAAGTTTACTCTCTCTGAGGGATGAACGCTTCCTTGATCTCGGCTCTTTTTTTTTTGATTCCTTGTTCAGTTCATACCTCGGTACCCAGATCCCTCAAGTGAGCTTCCCGGGGCTTGTTAATGAAACGGAAATGGCAAATCAGTGACATTTTCACAATTCGGCTTGTTACCTTTTTCCGAAATATAAATACGGAGGAAACAGACCTGAACTTCAGCTGTCTGTGAAAAAAAAAAAAAGAAAAACAAGCCCGTGTCACCCCACCACCCCCCACCCCAACCCCCCACACCCCGTCAGCTGCAGATCTGTTGCAGTAATGCGACTTTTTCTTTCTCCGCGGTTGTTTCAAGCCTCGTCAGACTGGCTCAAAGCCGCCGCAGAGAGAATTACCCCTCGAGAAACAAAACCCGCAGTCGCTTCCAAATGAACTACAAATGTTGTCTGAGGCTTTCTCTCTTCTCATCTGCCATTGCACAATACTCTTTTTTTTTTTTCTTTTACTATCAACTCCTGATGTATACAGAACAAAAAACACATTCTGTAAAGGGTTCCCTTCATTAAAACACATTTCATAAAAACATTTCTGCAATCTATTTCACAGATTGGCTTTTTTTTTTCCCTCAATCTCACTCACCTTGATAAAAATCAGTCGATATGAAAAAAAAAAAAGTTGAAACTGATGCATATAACATAATCCAAAGGAAAAAAAAATGGACGTTGCTACCGTGTAGTAAAAGTGTCTGGCACAGTGCACTGCGTGGCAATAAATACAGAATATAAATACTTTACATGTACCTGAGCTCAGACTCGTAGCACCATTCAGAGACAGAGCACCAAAGGGACACGGCAGATCTCCGTGTTTCAAAACTCGAGAGAAGCCACCATCTTTTTTAAGGGGTTTCAGAGTTTTTTCATAGTGCAAATTTTCCTAAGCGTCTCGTCACAACATTGTCCCTTCCGTCCAAAGTCTCAGCTGCTGTATTTGACGTTGGCGATTATGCAAGGCTTTGGTAGTGTCGGAGGTTGCTTGGGACTCGGTCTGAGGAAGGGGAGAGAGGTGAGAGAAATAATCTGCATGCTTTATTGTTTCTATATTAATCTGGTGGAGGTTGGAGTTTACCTTTTGGGGTGTGGGATTGGGCGCATGGGTTTAGGTCCAGCAGGGGCCGGTGCAGCAGCAGCAGCAGCAGCAGGGGGCCCTTGGATTACACTGTGGCCCTGCATGGCAGAGGGACTTCGAACCAGACGAGAGCCTCTTGGATCAGCAGGAAGGGGTTTCTGAGGAGCACTGGGCTTCTCCAGCTCCTGACAAAGAACAGACATGTCAGCATAGTAACTGAGAACGTCCACCAGGTGGCACTCACAGTCAGGCCATTGCATCCGCAGTGTCCTCCTCTTTCCAGGCATCCCACGCCACTGGCCATGAGAGAAACTGTCATGTGGTTTTAATCTGTCAAAGACTGAGATCATGATAAAGGCCTGCTACCTAGCCTCCATCTGGTCTCTATCCACTTCCTCCTCTTCTCCCCGGTTGGAGAGGAGCCTCCTCAAACATCAGAGCGAGGCCGGAGCCAAACAAGCGAACCTCAGACCTCACTCACCCGCGGAGTCACGTCTGCCTACTCCAAACATGAGTCTTTTGTCAAAGTCAAATCTGATACCCTAAATTTAATGTTTTCACTGAAAGCTGCATGCTGTCAGTGCTGGATGCGTCTCTCATTTGCACCCATAAGGTCAAGTATCAGGACCATCTGCCCTGCTGAAGTACTGCTGCTAAATCATCACGCCGACGGCCAACGTTGTCAAGCAGCGCAGCCAACTTGAGCTCAATCCAAACATATCACAACAGCACCAAATGGCAGTAAAAGTAAAACGCAGGCAAATGAAAAGAGCACGTCTGATGAAGTGATTAATAGGCACAAAACGTTACTGCAGCTTCGCCTCCGAATACCTAAACCCACATCTCTCCGAACCCCAGTGTGTCTTAAAAAGCTGCTGGCTCCATCAGCTAAAGCTCTCCCATTAGACAATGCTTCCATGCCCCCAGCAGAGAGCTTTCGCTGTAGGGAGGGAAAAAAAAAAAAGGGGGGAAAAAAAAGGGCTTTGTCACCGTCTTGGAGCTGCCAAACAGCTGCTAAAGATACTGTCGGTGAAGTCTGCTGCCAGCAGGCATCACTTTCACTTTCACACTTTGACATTAAATAGAAACAGCTGAGAGGGAAAATCCACTTCCTGAAGTCGAAACGCTGCCAAGAGCTGCGGCACTTCACCTGTTGTACAGGTGTGTGAAACCTAAGAAGCTATGCAAAACCGAGCAAAGTTATTCAATTAAACGATTCTGGGAACTGTAGTGTTTATTTAAAGCAAAGCGCCTAATGTAAGAACATTCTCACTTATGCTGTTTTCGTCTTAATGTTCTTCAGTGTGGTTTGAACACGAAGCTGCACAGGAACCGAAAAATAACGACCACGTTTAAATCACAATGTCTCCAATAAAACTTTAAGCATTTATCACATTAAAAGTAGCATTTATTACTTCCAACACACAATAATGTAGCTGTGAGCAGACGTGAGATATTTAAGGTGTTAAGTATTGAACGGTATTTATCAAGAATAAATCCTATGTAGTAATATTTGATATTATTTCACCTGTGTTTTATTACACAGTCATTTATTTTCTGTTTGCACACCTGCTTTTACTTATAAGTACTCAAAGGTGCTACGATAATAAACACTTATATCTGTTTACAACTATATTATAGAGTTTTATCACCTATTTATGAAATGTTTATACAGTGGTTAGAGGGAGCAGGACACCCTGAATGTACTCTTTCTCAGATAACAAAGAAAAGTCAAGTATTGGAAGATTATAAAATACACGAACAACCTCCAGTTCTCACAAAAGATGGTAGCAAAAGGTATAAAAGGAGCATCCTTGAGAAGTTGAGTTTTTCACAAGTGAGAATGATGGTTCACTATGGTGTGAGACACATGATTGTACAAAGAATATTACTACATGGGCTTGGAAACACTTTGTAAAAGTCATATTTTACGCAGCATAAGTCAGAGTTTTATTTAAAAAATCGATGCTATAAGTTGATTTTCCCTTTATGCAATGCTTTTATGTTCATATACATGTATTCCATCATTTTCCGTTATCATATTTATTAGTTTCAGAGCTCAGTGTTGTTGCTCTGAAGCCAGATCTCCTCTATGACTCCCCCCAATTACTCTGAACAAGGCCAGAATGTCATTATGTGTTTAACACACCACTAATTAGCCTGATCCTGGTGTGGCATCGCTTTGACCTCAGCTCCCCTGTGGTGTCATTTTTCAGTTTCGTCCTCAAACGTTGGGCTGCGTGACATAAATTACATCAACTCAGGGCCATTTTCAGGCTGGGACTCATCCACATGTTGTTCTCTTTTTTTAGCATATACTTGCTCATTTGCAATTTCTTTTAGGGCTGTAACTAATGATTGTTTTAATTAGTGACTTATCTCTTATTCTTTGTTGACAGAACCATAAAAATGTCTGAAAAACTTTTAGAAAATAGCAATTCTACATGTTTTAGAGGCTGAACCAAGCTAATGCCTTAACGATGTATTGATTAGCTTGAATTAATTGACTCCTTCCCTCATAATCTCAATCCTTCCTCTATGTCTCAATCCCATCCTTCCTCTCTCTCTCTGGGCTTCTCTGCCTCGCTCGCCCACAGACTACAAGTCAAACCGGATTAGAGGCAAATAAGAGTCTTTGAGAATCACTGAGTGAGAGAGATTTAACACCAGGAACCTCTGGCTTTCTCTTCCGCTTAACTTTGACAGCCAGCAATGCCATAACTAAACTCCATGGAATACTAGTGGCAGCAAATCTAACCCCCCCTTGTGATATTTGGACATACTTTCTCACTCCAGTTGCTGTTTCATCTTTTCCGTCTTCCCCTTCCTCTCTGCAAGCCGGGCTCCATTTTTTTTTCATTATTTGTGTGGCGGTTTGTATTGTAGAATTGAAGTCTCGCTTGGATGACGCCAGCTCCCGGTTTTAACCTCGTGATTTTATGAGACTGTGCATAACTGTCAACATGCATATGCTATAAAAGACACGGAGGCACCATGAAAACGGTTGACATCACACCATCTGAAGGTGCAATGAGCAATATTGTTTCAGTGGTTAGAAATATAGGTTTGCGAGTGAAAGCTGCCCCGAACATAGCGGAGGAATTGCAGTGAGTAACATCATCAAATAAAATGTTTCCATGCAAGGGAACTTGGGGAGGGGGGCCCTCACTTACTCACCATCACCATCCTGCAGGAGTTATGGCGTGAAGCACTGCGGAACGACGCCCCCCTGGGTGCGCCGTGGATGTGGGGTGGAGGCACGGGGGGCCTCGGCTGCGCAGGGCCCGGGGAGAGGGACAGGGTGAGAGAGAGGGGGACAGGGTGGCTGAGGTGAACCGGAGGGCACTGGGGCAGCCTGCGCAGACTGTGGGAGGGGTAAGGGGCCGGTGGGAGCGCTGCCTCCGGCCCCCGGTGTGGAGGCTGTGGAGGGAGAGAGAGAGAGAGATGAAAGACGTGACCAAAAGAGTCAGTCAGAAGAGAAAGCGTCTGCTTCCTATCAGAAACAGTCATGTTATCCTCCTCCTCTTCCTCTGCCGCTCTTCCTGACGCTGTCAAAGATGCGTAAATCAAACGCTCCCACTTGCCTGCTCGCTATTCCCCTGTTCCTCTTAAGGTAGCCTATCAAAGGCAAAGACCCAGACTGTGCTATAAGCTCCCGGCTGGCCTCATTCAGAGGTGGACACAGCTTAAAAAGCCCACACACACTCTTATTCATACACAGAAAAAGGCTCAAAAAGAGTCTCCCTAATGCGTATTCCCGTCCAGATGTGCACAGCTCAAAAAAACACACACACACACACAGTGTAACACATATACAACGACACACACACACATGCGCTCACGGGGCATTTTAACACAGCTCCCAACAACTGGAAAATGACCTCACCTGCACTGTGCTTACATCAAACAGCCTCACATCCTTTCTCTTCTTACCGTTGACCCAGAATGAAAGCCACATGCTGCTAAGTGGAAACACCGGTCGCATGGTAATGCGCAACAGCTTGACTCGCTCGTGTGCCACCATGCAGCACAAATGTCAATCCCGACACGGCTCCTCTTATTTCAGCGGCCCTGACTCGATCGATCACAGGTCTCTTTCCATTACAGAGCACGTCAGGGCACAAATAAAGTAGTTAAGGCACACGGTGATGTAAGGCACCACGAGTCATTACGGTAAAAATCCCTGCTCTTGTCTTACAATTATCAGCAGCAGGATGGTTTTTATATCTGAAGTAAGGCGTCAACATCCCTCACGTGAGGGGGGGGTGGATAAATCATTTTCTCTTGTAACAGGCAGCTGTTAATGACAGGATCTGCATTCAAGTGTCGCAGACACAATGCTCACACGGCTATCACCATGTCCACATAGAGAGGAGGGTGGAGGGGCTGGGGGGGTTTAATTGGATTTGAATGAGCTGCCATTTGTGTGAAAACAACAAGTCAATCCTGCTGAGAATGATTTGTGAAGAGCGTCATATAGCATGAATCATCTGCTGGTAATAATCCTCTAATGTAAAAAGAAAAAAAAAAAGAAGGAGTCCCGTCTTTCTGCATAAGATGTCTAATCTGTGTGTTTGTTTCCGGCCTGTCAGGCACAGACGTGCAATCTAGTGACCTTGAAGATGGTGGCGCTGTGTGGCAGAGGCGGGGCGGGTCGGGATGGAGACGTCGTGGTCGCTGATGGAGGCTGGTTGGGAGGAGAAGGTCTGCTGATTGCAGTGCTCACAGATCTGGAATTTAAAAAAAGAAATCACATGCATCATCTCTGATGTTTACAATCGTTTTAATGATGAAGTTCTGAAGCAAAACACACCTGAGCTTCTCAATCGGGTTCTTTTTACTGGTGAAGAGCAGCCCCATTAGACTCTTCCTCTTGATGCAGATGATGAGTCCGGCTGCCAGGACGGTGAGGAGGGCCACCAGGATGCCCACCGTCAGGTTCCTGCTGTCTGCTCAGGAACACAGCGCAGAGTCTCAGAGAACGAAAGTCTTCTATTATTGAAAAATGACAGTCAGACTGTCTGCAAACATTTCCGCAGACTCGCCTTTCCATTTTTAATGTTTTTTTAATGTCGCAGTCTGAATTCTCTGTGGTTTTTTTGCACATAAAAAAACACAGTTCTTTCAGAGAACAACGTTTTTAAGACTCTTTGGATTTGCTTTTTTTTTCCTGAGCGTGAGTCATTGATGTATAACTGTTGAATTTACTAAAAGAGCTACAACATAAAATGACTCAAACCCGCCATTCAATGGACTTGAGTCGACCTACCAGCCAGTCTGATGGGGCCGCTGTCCACGCTCCCTCCGAACCCTGCCTTGTCACAGAACGGAGGCGCCCAGTGAGCCTCGCAGTGGCAGTTCTTGTTGTTGTTGCACACCTGCAGTTTATTAAAAGGACAATTAACTGCTAGATGAGCCCAAAATGTGTGTTTGCCTGACACGCCGCTCGCTTAATATGCAGCTTCTGCACTCGTCAGGCTACGATGCATGCACTTCAGTGATAAATGGGTTATGTTTGTGAAATTGGATGCAGAGTTTCAGGCTGAGTGTTGTTTTTTAAATTTTCTTTTTTTATTATGGATTAATCTAAGGTTGTTGTTTTTTTTATAAATCCGTTAATTAATCTACAGAAGTGCAAATAGTGAAGAAGAATGACACAAAAGCAGCAAATTTTCCCACATTTGAGCATCTGGATTCAGTGAGTGTTTGGAGTTTTTGACTGTAAACAATTATCAGCATTGTTCTTCATTAGTTTTCTGTCTGAGTTGTTTCAGCAGAAGACACCACAGTCAGCAAACACTCAAGATGCCGATGCTGGATGCATGTAAGTGGGCAAAGTGTACCTCCAGCCTGCACTGCTTGGCTTTACACGGCAAAAAAAGGTCTGGTGTAAAAACCAGAACAGACTTTATGCCTTATACCACATTTTTTATCCCTCTCACTGTTGTCTTCCTGTCCTGCAGAGAAGGGGAACAGTAAAGTCTAAAGAGGATTCCCCAGCAGCGTAATGTGGAGCAGACCACGGCCTTTTTCCAAGGCAACATCTTGATCTAATCTGTGCATGCAAGGCTGCTGTCTCTCCTGCAGGAACAACATCCCTTCATTCCGTTTTTTTTTTCCTGAGTGAAACGCTCCGACTTTCATACATACGTCTTAATTGGAACTAGACTAACAAATATTAGGGCTTGTCAACTGGAGATGTTTCATTTTAAGAGACAGTAAAAACGATTTCCTCTGTGGCTTCGATGAAGGGGGGGGGGGCAACTTAAACAAGTCCTAGTCAAAGCCCTCCAGGACCTAACAGTGAATTTAAGGGTAATACCACAAAGCTGCATACTTGATCTCAAACAGGACCACCCGTAGACGTTTGATGGGTGGCATTTAAGTAAAAATCCAATATCCAAGCTGCTCGGCTCAAAGTCAAACTGTGTGTCGCTGCTCCGAAGCTTTTCTGGCCGAACAAAGCCCGGCCCTTCAGATTTCAGCACAGTTTTTTTGTGACAAGGACGACTGCCCGGGAGTATGATGAATTGCACTTAAATCTGAGCATAAATGAAGCCATTATATGCAATTGATTGAACCTTTCAGCATCCAGAATGATTGATTGCAAAGGCATTGTAATGGCTCCCTGCCCCACTGTACACTGGGTATTTTGAGCATATTACAGCTAAAACGAGCTTGTGGAGGGGGGAACGGGATGGGGACTGGTTTGAGACGGACAGCCGTCACATCAGGTCTTCATAACGCCGTGATGAAAGCAATGAAAGCTGCTCCACTCACCCCGCGGCCCGAACACTTGGCCGAGCAGTCGTGCACACCGAAAACACTGACGTTCTGGCACTGACGATTCAGACACATCTGAAGCAGACAAAGACATTAAAAATTGACAGTGTGAGCACAAAGAGCATTCTGGTAATTTACAGAAAACCTTTAATCTTTTAAGAGAAAAGACCAAACCGATTCTTCTTTCTATATATCTTTCAATTTGCCTCAAACAAACCACTTTAACTATGAAACAGCTTGAAATATAATTAAGCTAACGCCAGGATTTTTCAAGAATATATCAAAACTGCCTTTTTTTAAAAGTTACATGATGTGGGACTGTGGGCTCCTTGAAGGCACCACACCCAAATATATTCAAGCTGAACGTGAGGACGAACTGGAGAGTAATACCGGAGCACTTGACAGATGGGGGCTAATGCTGGATCCTCCTTAAGGGTGGAGGCCCGAAGCGAAGTAAATCAGACTAAATGGAGAAACTGTATCATTGAAGTGACCAATGGCCGAACAGATGACCAGCGGAAGATGCCAAATAGACTGAATAATGGTAAGTCAATTAAGTGTGTGAGGTTGTATGAGTCTGAAATGACGGGACACACCCTGGAGAACTTCTTAGAGCGTCTTAGTCATGGCCTGTCACTTCGGATCACTTTTTCCTCCCTTATTTCCCAGCATTTGGACATCAAATTTAAATTGTGTTCAAACAGTCTCATAGATAGCTTCTACTGTAATTTAGCAGGGATGGTAGAGGTGTTGAAATCCTTCACTTAAAGGCAGCTTTTTAAGTCCGTTTTAGAACAACGCTCCCAACATTTACACTGAAACTGAGTTGCAGTAATTGGAGGAAGGGAGAAAAAAACCTGATATTCAAAGAAACATAAAAAAAAGGGACATTTGTATTAAAAAGACAGTAACTTTTAGCAACTTTTTTCAGGCCTCATCTCTCACCATTCCATCGCCACACTTGGTCCCCGTCAGCACCAGGCCGGGGTCGGGCATGTCATCACCCAGGTAGACGTGCGTACCTCTGCACAGGATCCTTCCCCCTTCCTGCATGGGGATGTTTGTTTCTATGGAAACAGCGTTGGTACCAATTACTGGGCGGTTAGCTCCTCCTTGACACTGGATTTTGCCACATTTAGCATCTCTGCAAACACAGCGAGCAACAGGGAGAATAACAATGTGATAATTGAATAACGTGTCACTGTTTTTCCCCAAATGTGTATATATGCAATTATTTCATTCTCTCACTCCTGGTGTCCAATTAGAGAAACTGCACACCAGGCAGCTTGTTTGTGCTGTTTTTGGACCATAACCAAAGAGATTTCAGGACTTCCTGCATGTCACCAAGTGACTGTGACCTTCAGTTGGGACTAACATTGATAAATACCACTATAAATTCCTGTTAAATTTATTGAATCACTTCTGTCTCTAAAATGTCAGAAAATCTTTGCAGAAAGCCCGTCCAAAGAGCTTGATGTGACATAAACAACTGATCTATCCATTTATCTATCCATCCAACAACAGATAACAAGCTGGTAAATGGAAAAATGCAGCAAATTCTCACATTTTAGATGCTGAAACCAGCCAATTATTTATCCACTGGTCAATCACATCCATTGTAGTCTCTGGCATTAGAAAAGTCCCGTCATGTGTGAGTGTTAAGTTCATATTAAGGGCAGTTTATTTATACAGAGTATCTTCACATCTGGTAATTAAATGCATTCACTGGTTTGTGAGGAAGGGTCAGGTTTTACCGTGCTTCACATTTGGCAAAGGAGCCTTTGGAGTCTTTGCCACAGTTGCCATAGGGGTCTCCTGCAGAGTTGACCCTTTGAAAGCAGATGCCTGGAGCTGGCTTTGCTCCTACAAAACACACACACACACACACACACACAAAAAAAAACCACATTAAAGAAGCTGGCACCCAAAACCGAACCTTCAAATGCAGCGTGAGTCAGCACGGGAGCCCTCGACATACCTTGTCCCCACAGCGTGATGCACTGCTGCTCGTGAGTCTGGCAGATGCCGTTGTAACAGTAACCGTCCACGTTGTGGCAGGCGTGGCCGTCGTGCAGGTAGACGTTGGAGGGGCAGTTAGGGCTCGAACCGGTGCAGAACTCGGGGAGATCACAAGAGTTGCTGGATTCACGGCATGGAGTGCCTGCTGGCTTCAGCTGCATGCAAATGTCGAGAGCAGGCAACAGTCATTAAGATAAAGACACACAGAGAAGCTTAGGGAAAAAATGCAGCAAGCTGAAAAGAGCTCTGGAGAAAAATATATGTAGTTTATTTAAAGGTGCTGATTAAAGCCAAGTTAATGAGAGGAAATATCTTTATGCCCAAATGCAAAGAACCTGCTATGGCTGGCTGATCAGCATTCATCCTACCTGACAGTCCTGGCAGCACTGTCCATGTGCACAAACAGCATCGCCCTTCAGGGTGCACGTGGTAGCATTGCAGCAGGGATTCATACATTCCTTCAGATGGAAAAGAAAAGAGGGGGGAAAAAAAAGAAAGCAAACAGAGAAACTGAGTGTAAGCGAGGTGGAACAAATGTAAAGAGGAATTGAGTCAGCACAAAGAGATCATATTTCACCTCAGAGCAAATGCTCTTTGACTTGGTTATCAGAGGGGATGCAGGACTGTGTTCCATAGCAACAACAAGAACAACAACAAAAAAAACCTGGCAGAAGAAAAGAGGGAAGCAATTTCTTGCTCTCTAGAAACAACAATGTTTCCATCTGACAGGACCCACATGCTCATTTACAACCACGGAAACATGTTGAGATGATGAAGGAAACTGAAAAGTGAGAAAACACGGCGAGCACAAACAGGAAAATATTGTGTCATATAGACAAACTGTCAAGAATTACATAAAAAGCTGCCAGTTGGATAAGCAAAAGAACTGATAAGACTTTTTAACCTGATACAAAGTAAAAAAAAATAGCTACAATGTCAGATACTATCTGACTTTAATATTATTTTTTAGAAAAAATGTTAAAGCCCCACCTGTGGGCCCCAACTTTGACAATAATGGATCTAGACTACTTTTCGCCAATTAATCACACAAAGTCTGTGCAGGAAGGAGGAAGCAGCACAGTGACTGTCACAGTAAGAAATTAAGCCGATACATGCTACTTAAATTAGGGCTTCCTCTAGAAAAAGGAACTTTCTAAAATCAAGTTACTTTACTCACTTACTTTAATCACTTTATGGGGGAATATAAGTTTGGAAATCAGTCTGATTCCTCACATAGGTAAGGCCTTTTCATTGTTTTGTTTGTGACGACCATCAAATCAACCTTGTGGAACTGATTGTTTGTTTGCAATAACAGGAAAAACAGATTAAAGATCCGACTAAAAAAAAATCAAGTCCGGTTACTATTTAACATGTTAAAAAAGTAGCTTTGAACTCTGTGATATTCTTGTCTTTGGTGACCCCTGTTGGTTTAACTTCTCACCTCGCTGCAGTGATTCACAGGGGTACTTAAGGACCCGCTGACATCACTTTTGGGTGGAGTTACAGGTCCAACACCACCTCACT
>JAPZDZ010000014.1:6365177-6383083 GCA_029783805.1 Acanthurus tennentii | reverse complement strand
AAACATATTTGCTTTGCTCTTTTTGCACTGCAGAAAGAGAGAGAGAGACAGTATGAGCACCATGGCTGCAACATTTCACTTCTCACCATGGAGGCCCATCTGGTTCATGTTAGCCTTTATCATGAGCCATGCTCTGCACCAATCAGCAGCTCCCTGCCTTCAGATACAAAGCAACGCAAGCTTTCAATCTAGATCCAGCTAAGAAGAAGATGTGCACGTGTATGTGTGTGCATGTGTGCTTTTGCATGTATGATCTCACACAGAGGCAAGCTGACCGGACCCCCGAGGGCCAGCTCTCTCCAGACTACCATTAAGCCTCGACCTGAACGCACTGTACAGCCGAGTGCGGTAAGAGCTGGGAGGAAGTAGATGGATGGAGCTGGCAGGGGACACAGCTGACATGATGGGCCTTCCAGAACTTCTTTCAGCCTGAAGACCATTAAGGGCCTTTCCCATGGTCCCAGGGGCCAAAGGAGGCGGAGGAGTCTCACTGAAAAGAAGTAGCCTGTGATTGTGAGGAATGGGACTCAGGCTTTTTAATGAGGCTTTTTAATGGCGGAGAGAGGTGCTGTCTGAGCACTCTGATCTGGCCCGGGTTGGCATGACGCTGCTCGACTCTGTGGAGAGCTTTATTATCGCTGCTGGCTCGGGCCTGCGGGGCTTATGTCACTTCTTTGTGTTGAAGCACAAGGCCACTCGGAGCCTGAACCAGACTGAAGTCTGAACAGCTCACAGAAAGACTCTCTTGGCATAAAGGTGTAAACAAACGGTGAAAAACAACGAGGCATTCTCTCGAGTAGACCATTATATAACACAAATTATCCCACCAAATCATAATAGATGTCTCCTTCACATTTCATAACTCTTTAACCGTCAGCCTGCCTCGCCTGATTGTCAGTTGCATCATGATTAACTATTTTATCGCCCTACAGCCGCAGCATTTAGAAATGTTTGCCACCATTATGCATGTGCATGCCGATGCAGAGCCATTTAAATAATTCAGCGGTTGACAGGCTGAAGCTGTCAGCGATGTTTCCTCACAGTGAATTGTGTCGCCATCAGTCAGCCCACCACTCAAACACCTCTTCAGCGCGTAGAATGAATAAATTCACTCTCATATCTCTAAGCTCATTTTCTAAAGACCGTGTTTGCATTACAAAAGCTCGCCGCCGTTGGCTTTGAACCGAGGTGAAGTATTTGTTGTTTTTTTTTTTACTTTGGGAAATGTTGCTTTGTGCCATGCTTCTGTCTGGAACGCCACAGAAACTCCTGCTAGCCTGCATATTTTTCTTTTTTTTTTTTTTTTTTTCAAAAGTGGGAAATATAATTAAAAATGATTTATGGGCCGCAGTTTAGAAAGAGATTATTAGTTTTTGGCATTAAAATGCGGATGCTGCAGAACAATGGGAGTTCGATGGGTAAAAAAAAAACACTTTGTCTAGCATGACTAAGCACTTCTCACCTCCAGCTCTCCACAGTCGCACTCCTCTCCTTCTTCCACGTAGCCGTTGCCACATTTCTGCCCGCCATAGAGCACCTTGACCTCAGGCATGTTGAACAGACACATCCCGACGCCTTTTTCAAAGCTGGCCGCCAGATCCTTCTTGCTGCAGCTGCTGAACACCGTCGGGAACGGATACCTGCGAGTGTGAGTGATACAAACAGAGACAGGCAGAAGGGGAAGGTGACTAAGATCCCCCTGCAAAAGTCCTCTCCAGTCTGAAGTAATCAGTGCTACTAGCTGCTAATCAGAAAATCAATTAACCACTAGAGCTCAACAGGCGCTCCACAGCTCCATCAGCATGCGAGCTGCACTGCGCCCCAATGACTTCTCCCTCCACGCGGGGAGACGGAGATCTGATAAGACATATTTTATGAGACAGGGGATTGTTAAAAACTCAAACCCAAGGAGTGCTTCCTTCGCAAGACCTGCAACACCCATAAATTTGGGAGAAACGTGGGATGGTGTGTTTTTAATATTGTTTTTGGAGCGGACGGTTGGGGTGGTCTGCTCTGCGGGGAAAGCGCACAGCCCAAGGCTCCGTCTGCCAAAAGCTTTGTTACAGACCTCATGTGGGTTTATTGAGCTTTTCCCTGATAATATAGTGCCTCAGATGACAGAGTGTGTGTGAAGCACGCATGAATACGTGCAGATTGTATCTTCTTCTCTATCTGGCTCTTAATAAAAAAGCAGCATATGAGGTTTTTTAATACCTCCACCCACACTGTAAAACTCATCCTAACAAGGCCAGAGTGGATGAATCTGTATGTTATATTCACACTTTTTAGACCACATTTTTCTTTGCACCTACGAATGTGTGCAGGTATGAGACAATGTGTGGGAGGATCAGGTCAAGGTAGACGCCCAGATGTGTCTCCAACAGGCAAACCCATTCAAGAGCAAGATGCTTGGAGATGTACATGCAGCTGAAATAATGTTCCTAGTCTGTTTTTTAACCTTTGTAGACATTAATTTTAATGATGTTTATGCCTCATGAGAGCTGTTGTCCGTCCATCTGTCCGTCTCTTTGCCTAAGGACTGCTTCGAGGGAACTTCAAACTTCAAATATGGCACATGTTCACTTAAAGTGGAGAAATGAAGAATTCCTTATTTGACATAATTATATTTAGTTCAAAGTACTGAAATTGGGTCTCTGTGTGCAAAACATCCATTAGAGGCGGTGGGCAGCCACTGTAAGGCGTTTAGGGACCGACTCCAGCTGGAAGCCAGTGTTGTGGTCAAGAGCACTGACAGGAGAATTTCACCAAACCGTTCATGTTTTAGGTGGTGGGCGAAACCAGAGCAGTTTGAGGAAACCACTTATGTGGTGACAGAGCTTTCCACAGAGTCAGAGTGGTTGAAATGATTAGATTTCGGTGGTCAACGGGCAAAAATTCAAGGTCACTTTGACAAAACAAAACATGTTTACAGCCATAAGTCAAGAATTTGTAAGCCGAGTATGACAAAATGTCACACAAACTTCTAAAAGAATTACATGTGGAAGTGATGACATTTTATACCTAAAAAGGTCAAAAGTGGACTTCACTGTGACGTGTTGATGTTTAATAAAACACTTTTCTGGCTACAGACGTTACATGAGTCTGGACAGACACGGATGTCAACTGCAGTTTGACTGGTTGGCACATGCAACTGCAAGGTGGTGACTTTAGTTTTTTATATCAAAGAGTCAAAATGGATTAATGCACATCCTGAGCTGCTGAGGCAAAAAGTCACATAACAGTCCTCTGCAGCCTGATAAATGCTGCTCATCGAGGTGTTTATATGAGTGATACATATGTCGGAGTTGTCGGTTGTTTTCAGCTATAAGGTCAGGCCTTGGACTCAGACCCACTTGCCGTAATGATGTAGAGGCTAAAAATAAAAGGAACAACCACTTTTTTCTCTCTGGAGTTTTTCAATTTCCCAGAAGGAGGCATTTCAATGCGGCTCGGAGTCGACAACTCTTTCAACCTGTGTTTTTCTCTGATTGAGCTCCGGATCTGATACGACTCTAAATATGTCATGACACTCCGTGAATGTTTTGACATGACCTCATTCTCTGCTTGCCTCTGATTTCCATCATATGTGGAGGCGGCTTACATCAGCTCCTGCTGCTGACCCCACCCCACCCCCAACCCCCCCACAAAAAAACCAAAACACACCGCCCGCTGCTCTCTAACATCAGTACTATCCAGAGGTTGTTTTAGGTGAAAGTGGGGTACTTGACGCGGATCTCTAGAGACTTCGGATTAAAGGAAAAGATCAGAGTGGATTGTAATGATATGAAATGGTAAAAGGAAAAAAGCAATAAGGGAGGCTGTAATAACTGCCATTATTGCGGCCTTACCCCCCCCCCCCCCCCCAACACCACAGGGGATCTCACTATGATGAACAGCTGTCAAGGCTGCTGTTCAACAAGCAAGGCCACTTCCTTTGCAACTGCTGTTGTTGATTTCCTCTTTGCCCCCGAAGCCCTGTGCCAAATTTGCTTGCTCAAGTTGCAACCCCCCCCCACCCCTCCTTTTGCTGCATTCATTCAATTTCCATGAAGTCAGCCCTGCTCTTCAGTTACCAGCCCATGCAACCCATGACAAACGCACACATCCCTGCTGTTTGTTGGTAACTCCGACATACACGAACAAAACGAACGAACGGCTCGGGATCCAGCTGTTCTTTATGAGAGGCAATACAGAAATAATTGGTCTGCCCTGCAACGGTCCGGGGGTGGGAGCAGGAATAATGACTGTGAAAAGACAGAGGCACTGATGAATGACAATGAATGGCATTTAGCAGCTGCATGCCTCAGGGCTACTAAATCAGTGCCAGGGCCGGTCACGGTGGGCACATCTGGGGCTCATGGCGAGCTAAAGACGCTGTGGAGAACCACTCGTCCCATGAGAGACTGGGCCACTACCTTAAAAAAAAAAGAAAAAAAAGAGCTATTTGACTGTAATCTTCAGGCTTCCTTCATCCTGTTCTGGCTTTAAAAGGATGAGCATGTTCACCTCTGCCTGCTTTCATACTGCAACATTGTTTTCCACCTGGTCATGCTCCAGTTCCATTATGGGATCAATTCTTCTCTGTTCTGGGCTCTTTTGTTCATCTCCAACCTACAGTCAGCGTTTGACCGTTGGCCCCAGAGCTTCGGAGGTACTTCAGTTGATGGTTGATAGAGTGCACAAAGCAATCACCGCAACTAAGCTGCAGCAATGGCCAGAGAAGGCTTTAATGGTTCTGTGGGAGGTCTGGTGATAAGGAATCATTCCCAGATCTATTTCAAGCCCCTATGATCTGCCCACTGCACTGTGATCACACTGCAGACCTGAAGGCTCTCAAACATTTCAAAGCCTTTGCTGCCTTGACAAGGGGGTAGATTAACTGTGACAGGTAACCCACGGGGGGGTGCGACGGATCACAAAGCTCACGGTTCAGATCTTATCGTGGTTTGGAGTCACAGATCATTTCCTGAATCAGTATAAAGAAGAAAAGGTTAGTGTTAAATTAAATTAAAGTGCCTCTCCAAGCTTGTTTTAAAGTATGTGTGCAAAACTATGATCAACTATGTTCAGTCACACCACTTATGATTCACATTTTGGTAGAAAGTTGGGGAGGAAGTCATCAGTAAAGACATAAACCAACAGATAAAATTAAATCTCAACAGTATTTCCCTTGACTCATTTTCTTTTGTTTATTTCTGTTTTTGTTCCTTCCGTTTATTAACAAAGTCTGGGCATGCATATTAAAATTTTTTTTTTTGCAGTAACAAGATCAAAAAGGTAAAATTAAAAGCAGAAATAAAGCAAAAGATCTTAAAAGTTTCTTTGATTAAATGTAATGGAAGCAGAAGAGTTAATGCAGTCTGCCTTCAGTTATGAAAAACGACACTATTCTCTCTTGAAGGTCGTGTTTATGTATGATTTTGCTGCAGACTATGATAGATCCAAACCTATTTAACCAGCAATTAGAAAACCCTCGAGGGTAAAGTATGAAATTAAAATACACGGAGCCCCTAAAACCCAAATTGAGCTGAGCAGGGCTCTCTGTCCTCGCCTGTCTGTCCTCATGGCTCAGATCACAGAGAAACGTCAGGAAATTCGTCCAACACATCCTGCACAGCCAGCTTATGTCACATCTCTTCAGCCATAAAACTCTGATCAGGCTATGAATCAGATCCGCCGGCCTTTCCAGTGACACGACTGCCAAAACATTTTCCTCAATTCCTTGAGAACATTTTCGGAGAAATTACAAAATGTGCATTAAAACTGATTGCGACCCCATCTTTATTCTGTTATCAGAGTTTTTATTACATTCTGGAAGGCCTTGATCTGAATGCGAATAAAAAGCTTATTCAAGAGCCGACTGTGACAACTGTAACAATGACAAATGTTTTTATGTGTGCTTCAGTTATTCACAACCGCAGTCGCTTCACTACACATTTAATATTAAGTTTCCGACTCCTTTTGTACATGTCGAGCCTGAGCTGTGGGCGATGACATTAGGTGAAATGATCTGTTGTGGCCTTTGGTGCCTCGCAGTCTGGCCTACATTGTAGATACTGAAGAGCACATTCACATTGATTTCCCTATGGACCCAATTAAATAAGGCCTACTGGAGAGTTCCTGTTCTTCAGTGGGGCACGGGTCGCATTTCCACGGCATGCGTTGGACTCTGAGACTCACTTTCTGTGATTCCCAATTATTTTATGACCAGATTAATACAGTGAATCACTCTTTGCCTGATGGTGATCCTGTCTGAAGTTATCATCTTACTCAGGGCCAGACACTTCAGTGAAGGCACTTTGTTCGAGTAATGCATCCTGGATATCTGTTCATCAGCATCTCGTCTTGTTTGATTGCCTTGGATGGCGAGTGAATGAATAACATATATCATGTAACAGAATTCCAAACAAATGTATAACTTTATAAAGAATTGAATTAAACGTAATTACAAAGTAAATAATTAAAATAGCTGCAACATTTTGACAACTTTTTGTGCAAGTTAGGGAAAGAGTTTAACAGCACTAGATACATAAATAACACAATAAAATAAAACAAATTCTCCTATTAATTTCAGTTTGGGTGGTCTGTTTAGGTGGTGTGGACCACAGGAGGTCTGAAAAAGCACAGAAATGCAGGAAAAATGAAACTCGACGCCTTGCTGCTGTGGTCAGTGATTGGTTGATAAAAACCGAGCAGAACTGAACAAGGCTGCCATAGGTGAGTACAAAGATGTTAACAGACATTTTTAAAGTGGTGCTGCGGTGCACAGACACACAAACCTGCGGTAATTGCTGCAATATCTGATTTTGTAAGAAACAGCTCCTGCATTATTCTGTCAAATCATTTAGAAAGCTATCACACTGTCGTTTTAGAACAGTCTCTGAGTCGTTTATCAAAAATGTGAGAGCATTAATGTTTTTTTCCTAAACCATTGCTGGAAATTCTTTAATTTAAACTGTGGTTCAGTCAGAATATAGCTGCACCTTGACAGGAAGGAAAAGGAGTGGACCAAGCATAGAGCTTTGTGGAATGCCTGCTTTGGTCTGACAGAGATAATATCGCTATTGTATGTTTGTGCACATTTATATAAGGGATGGTTGATAAATTCATGTCCTTATTTCAGAAAAACTTGCACATTGTTCCCTCCAACACTAAAACAATTAGTAACCATTGAATTCCTCTTTGTCTTGGGGAAGATTTATTAGTCTGACAATGCCAAGTCAGGTGAATATAGTGAGTGTTGGATGAGTTCATATCTGCAGCACTCAATGACTGTGCAAAGACGGATGTGGTCCATTTTCTCCGACAGTGCTGACTTGCAATTTTCAATTATCTGAAACACTCATATCACAAAAGTTATTAACTTCAAACTTCTACCTAAGGCCAAAAACTTATTATTTAACCCCTTGTACGTTCCTCTGCCCGTTGAGTGGCCTTCACCATCTAATTGTTATGTCTATGTGCTCCTGTGCGTGTGTGTTTGGAAGAGTTTAAATCAGAAACGATGAGAGACACCAGCCTGTTCTTACTTAGAGCTAATGGGAGGATGGAGACATGGATGGAGAGGGGGACGCGACAATTGGCCGTGACCAATGTGAACAGGAAACAAGCATTGCTCTGCGCAGATGTGCAGCTGGCACTAGGACAGCTTGTAGCTTTACTGCCCCCCCACCACCACCACCTTCCACTAAACCTTCCCCAAACCCAGTATAATAATGATGAACTGGATCTCATTATTCCTACACTCAATTTCTGGAGCCACAGCAGAGCCAGGAGAGTTTGATGGTTATCTTTCTGTACATATCAGCCAGAATGAAGATTTTCCTGTGCTGTATTTGACTTAGCTTAAAAAATCAACTAAAACAGCAAAATCAAAACACTTGGTACTCCACGCTGGCTGAGTGTGGGCGAGTTTCTTTCAATTAGTGGTATCAATGATTGAATGCAGAGGCTGGTAATCAGAGGGGCTTTTGTACCAACCCATCCAAGTGCAGGCTTTGTGAAGAGAGATTCTGTATAATCATATTGTGATTTGAATAGAGCACGTTGCATGCCTGGAAAAACATGGAAGTCAATAACAAAAAAAAAAACTAAGTAGCAGTCAGATGATGAATAACATCCAGCAGAGCCCATGTGTCCGGCCACATGGCATTTTACAGCCCAGATCTGCGAGGGACTTGAGCTGCACCCATGGGAGATAATGTACAGCCTCAGGCAGAGTGTATGTTTCTGACCTGGAAATAACTGAGGAAGTAGAATGAAGGAGTACAGAGTTCCTAAACATCCCTTTTTTAAAAATGTATTGCTTCCTTAATCCAGGATTAAATAGAGAGCAGCAATATGGGGCAATAAGGAGGAGAAGAGGGGGATTATTTTAAAACCAAAGACTAGATCATTTCTTTCTTTTGTCAGCTGAAATGAAAACGAGCACAGACTCTGTAGACAGCAGAACAAAAAATCCCTAATATTCATGCACTATTTCATTTCTCTCTAGTCTATGTTTGGTACAAACAACATTTTTTCACATTTAAGGAGGTTTGCTGCTAACGACAGATTTAGATATTTCTAGGGAGAGGTGATAAATCCTCCGTACATAAAAAAACTGAATAATAGACACTTTTCAAGGGTGTTTAAGTATTTATTTGAAGATGCAGAGAGAGATTTTCCAACGTTAAAATTTAATGTGTGTCAAAGAATAGAATCACTCTGTCTGTGCATAAGGAAAAAAGTGGAAAGCCAAGGAGAGACAGAGTAGAAGGAAGACAGAAAGTATTTCTTGCTCTTTTTCATGTGTTCATCTTGTTGCCAATTTAAGGACAAAGTCCTTGACAAGGGATACCCTCAATTAGGGTTAAATATAAATCTACATCTTGCTGCTGTGTTGTTTTATGGGTCTATAATCAAGAATAGTGTTACCCTATTTTTCATGGATATGGTCCAAGTCAAATACAAATGGACGTTTCCAGTATAAACACCAATCTGAGGCTCCCACACAGACCACCAGACCTTGGCTTGGAACTGATACCCGATACATCCACCCAGAACATCCTTCTCCCTCCGTTTTGTCCGCTACACATTGTGTTCAAGATGTGAAACAATTGTGTCAACTCATCCTCTTGTTTGCAAAAAATCACCCATTGCAAAATCTCCCTCACACAGCCTGGCTGCAGGAGCACAGTTTGTGCACCACATGTGCAACAGACATATTTTGCAGCTTTATTTAGTCTATTGGAGATCAGCTCCATTGTGTCAGTATAAGTCATACTGCACTGTTTTGGCCATGCACTGCCACTGAACCATTGGCTTCCCATTCAGAATGAGTCATATTGCCTCGGGGCATTAGCACAGCTGCTGAATCTGCCATAAACCCAATGGCCCAACAGTTCAGCGGCATTATTTGCTTACCACTCGACAGACAATAAATTAGAAATGTGGAACAATGTTTACATACGATCCCAATCTGGCTTTTCTTTTTTTGAGCAACAGTTGCTATATTTATTATGTGACTAAATTAATGCAAACTTAATGATTGTTTGACATTGTGGTGATGCATTTTGGGATGCCTTTGGAGCTGTTTGTCAATGCTGAACTAAAAGTAGCCCAACTGGAGTGCGCCGAGGCAGTAAATGATAGCATATATCCTCAGGCTGATGAAAGCCATCTAGCTGAAATAAAACTCCTGCAATCTTGGATATTGCAGTAAAGAATAAGGAGTCAGCTATCTTGAAGATTTACAGACTCTTAATTGTCAAGATGGAAACTGCGACTCACCCAGTGGAGGGAGTCATGATGCAGCCCCCACGATCCACTGTCACCCTGCAGCCGCACCCCCTTTCTGGTGTGTCGTGGTTCATCCCAAAGTTGTGTCCGAGCTCATGGGCCAGAGTTACTGCAGCGCCCAGCGGATTGTCCGAATGGTCCTGCAAAAACAAATATAAAAACAACAACCATCAATCATGCAGAAATTCATCTGAATCCAATCAAAACTTCTTTACTTCTGTTCAAGCTTCAGTCTGATTTATCGAGTACATTTCAAGGCTAGAAATGGTGCCACAAGCGAGGCCCCACGCTAAAATGTGCTCAGTGCACAGTTCTGTTTTTAAGCAAACAATAGCTAATTAAGAACAGACGTTCCTGATTACATACTCTGAGGAAAATAAGAAATAATAAAAAATTAATACTAGCCAAACTGTTGTTCCCCAAAGGACCCGCTGGAGAAATATTACTCAAAACAAGTGAGTGTAATTGCATATTGCTGAGATTAAACAAACAGAGCTGTTGGATCTCTGCTTATCAGAGCGTGTCCTTTGCACTGAGGTGAAAAATAAAAACAGCAGACTGCAGGCTGTCACCTTCAGCCTGCTCTGCAAACTTCGACAGAGCCAGATTTGCTTCTTCATCCACATAAATAAAGACACAACCCTCCCTCTGAGCGAAACCAGTGAACAGGTTGAAAGACAGAGAGAGAGAGAGAGAGAGAAAAAAAAACTCTCATAGGACAACTTGAAAATCAGGCAAAGATAACAGAGATGCATGATGATGCACTATGAAGATGAAGCTACAGTGACACAGAGTGAAAGCAGCTGCTTGGCAGAGGTGCTGAGATTTCCTGCAAGGCACGAACACATGAAGAGGTTGCAGAAATAATATAGCGGCAGCAGCCATCAGCTCTTCGCGGATGCAGAGCTGTATGTCAGAACACCTTGCCTCCAGAGTCTTCCGTCACTCTGCATTATTCAGAAAGTGCTGTGCAAGTTGAGCTCAGACTGATGAACTGCTCTGTTGGGGGGTTTTGAAAGTAACGGTCATCAGCTGTCAGTACATGCCACGATCCAACTGTGCAGCCTGGATTCATGCAAAAAAATTCTGCTTCCTGGAAAAAAAAAAAAAATCTGCCTTCGCTGACTGATGAGGCCGAAGTGTTAGGGAGGACATTAAAAGCCAGTGTCTGTGTTCTGTTTCACCACACCAATAAAATTAATGTTACATCCAGGGCTGGTAAGTGGAGATTCCAGATGGTTTGAGAATGAATGTTTAAGATTTTACAGCCTAGAAAAATAACAATGAGACCCATAGGGGAAGTTAGCTAATGAGTTCAAAAATACTTTGTAAATGAAGGGAGACAACTGAGACAACAGGCTTGTAATCTAACCAGCAGAAGAGTATGCGGTCGGACCCTAATCATTTATGTCTCTGACCAGATGTATGTGTGTTTTTTAGAGCTCTATCATAATGGCCAAATCCCCACTTTACCATCTGGGAGGACAAGAGTGAAGAACCATCTGGGGGCTAACTATAAACCTTAGCGCAAGCAAGCAAGCCAGGCCACAAGACAAACAGCTACTCCGAGACGTTGCGCTAATGCAACATGACTTTTGCATACAGTATAGGGTTACAGTTCTGTAATGGGTAATCATTCTCGACATGCTCCTACATTTTGATTCAGGCCACGATACGCCGTACCCTTAAATTCACTCATTTGCTACACCTCATTAAGTAGCAACAGTTTCCACTCATATATTAAAATACACACTGATTTATGAGCGCTAGGTGGAGGGCACTACCCTCCACCCTTGGCTTTCCTGGAAAAAAGATTCAGCGATGTGTGTGATGTGTGTGCCTTGAAGTTAATATAAGTTAATATCAAATCTGGCATCCTCAGCTCAACTCTTACACAAAGCACTCAGGGGAGAAATATGAGAGTGTTATGTCAGACAAGACGGAGGTGGAGAACAATGCAAAGAGTGGAGAGGAAGTAGAAGAAAAAGGATAAAATAAGTCTGGTTTCCTCTCTGGAAGTTATCGACCTTCCAAATGTTTTCTTTACACCTCTTTTGCTTTAGGATGGATTGAGCATGTGCACATACTGTAGCACACGAGTGAACGTACCATGACGATTCCTCCCGACTGCTCTGCTGTGCACATACTCATGATGGGTGCCATCCCGATGGTGGTGCCCTGGAAATAGACCCCACTAAGGGGGAGACAAAAGAGGTCTTTAGATCATCAACATAAGGAGAATCTTCACACTTTAAATGTCAAAAACTGAAGGTCCCTGAAAGAGCTTTTGACCACTATTGATGCTGGTTGATGCTAGTTTTAGGTTAGCATTTCACAGCTACACTTAGTGAACACACACTGTGTGCACACTTCTTGTGTGCAATAAAAATATAAGGCTTAACTGAAGCACAGTGGTGCTTTTAGCTAAATGCTAACCCATTTAGGTGTGTCATATTATGGTTAAAATTGCTAAAACTAATGGCTAAAGGCTAAAACTGCTGTCTGTTCCATCAGCATTTGTATCTAAATCGTTTTTCTCATCAACACTTTTATTCCAAAGGTATAGATTCTCAAGTTTTTCTGTCCAAATTAAAATAGCTGTGTTTGGTAGTAAAACTGCAAATGTTGGCATTTTAAGAAAGAAAAATGATTAGATTGTTAGCATACTCAACCTAACATTATCAAGTAGAAGAGGAGGGAACAATGCTAACCCCTTAATACCATCAGTGAGGGAAGAGGTTAAGTTTTTCTGTAAAAGTAACAATTTACAGAGTTTCTAACAATATTCAGCTGGTTAGCCGACATCTGTACTGGATGAATTATAAACTTGGACGCCTTGTTATTTTAACCAAAATAAAATCTTTTTCGGTTTTAAACAAATATGTGGATTTTGTTAGCATTTTGTCAGCAGTCAGCATTTTGTTAGCATCTCATGGGGCTTTCACAGCACACAAACAGCTAACACTAATCCAAAAAAGACTTTTTAAATGTTTTACGAATGAGGAAATTCAATTTGTTTTGGCCAAACAGAACCATAATTGTTGGTTCTGAAAAAAACCCCCACACTGCTGAGTACCTTTGTGGGAGAGGAAATGGCGGCATACCACAAAACATCATATTTGATTTTGCCTGAAATAAATAAAACCATTCTGAGACTGACATGTAGTTTATTCTCTGTTTGTGGTTTCAATACCTTTTTGATTGAAATCACATCTTTCAAAAAGTGATTCTTGCATTTTGCAGATCTACCTGATTAGCTGGGCGTTATCATGGGGCCTCTGAGGCAGCAGCTTGACCTTCCTCCAGTCCAGGAACTCATGCAAGGTGGTGAAGGGGTCCTGGGTGATGGGACATTTGTCAACATCACTCCATACCTCCAGACCCACCAGTGCCACACGGATATTCAGAGCCCTGTAGAACTGCAGGAGGAGGAGGGTAGTTTCAGTTTAAAGGGTTATAATCCGTCTTCTAACATTTCTTCTGCTCTTTTCACTGCACATTACCAACTAAAACACAAATACTACACAATGGTCGTTTAAAAATGACAAGGGGCTTTGAGCAAATCCTAAAACATTGTTCAATATATGACTTTCCGTATGAATAAATCGTCTTTCGCTTCTGTTTTATTAAACCGCCACCCGCGGCACATTTTATTACAGTGGCCACTTCACAACATTTCTCAGTCGAGTTATGGAATTGATCATCCGTTCATAATCCAATCAGCCTCTGCTAGCAGGTCGGTTAACTCTCAAAAGGCTCTATGTGACCTCTAATAAATCACATTCCTGCACTGCGTTCCCTCTGTTGATTTGATTGTTACCTTGTCCACGTAATTGGCGATCTCAGCCAGCCGCTGCTTGACCTTCTCCACGTCCTTGCCTTGCTTCTGAAACTTAAACAACACCAGAGGACAGAGTGAAGCAAGGAGAAGACGAGGTGATCCTCCTCCTTGAATGTTTATTATCATCAAAGACGATATTTGAGATGTATTAACACGGTGTCAGCTCATGAATGGTCTCCGCAGGGTGTCCTGGAGCTACGAGCTACAATCACTCTCATGTTAATTCTGCCGGGGCTTCTGCTGCAGTTGCTATCATCAAAGGGCTTCTTAGTGGAGCTCAGGCTGAAGAGATAACCTCAGTGACCTTGTGTTACATCCAGCGTTCATTCCCTTTCTGCAGCTTTAATAGCATGTGACATTGACCTGTGTGTCTTAAGTCAGCAAGGAACAATCCTTTTAAGTCAGAGATTTGAGATAATGCAGAGCGCAAGTCTCATTTGTAAGTCAAGTGTTTCAGTGACGAGCTGGACGGTGAGATGGATGACACATCAGAGGAGACAACAAGCCATCTTATCTGCGTCTCAGGGGGGGGAGGGAGGGGCAGCTAAGCATGTGACCTCCGAGCCCCCATCCTGAGGGATTCAGAAGCGGAGGGGGGGGGGTGAAGAGGTCGAGACTGTGTGACCCTCGCTTACCTCTCTATTGTCAGCCACGATGATCAGCTCCACATACTTGGTTGTAGTCTGGGCATGGCGTTTGTGCTGCGAGGGGAGAGTGAAAGGAAGTGCACAGGAAAAAAGGAGGGTGTAAAGAAGAAAAGATATGTGGGAAATGGCAGGAGAAATGGAGGCAAGGAGAGAGGGAACAGAGGGTGGAAAAAAGATAAAACAAGAGGCGACGAGATGTGAGGAGGAGAGAGAAGAAGAAGAAGAAGAATGACATTAGGAGGACACACTTAACTGCAGCTTTCTGCAAAGGGCAGCCTAAATTTAGCAGGTGGCCACTCAATATGGCTTTTCGCCTGATCTGCACTCCACACAAAAGGTGGTAGAAATGAAAATCAGCACCAAGCAATCAGCTCCACTCCACGTCTGACCCGATAAGGTCACCAAGACCGATAATTCCAATAACACTCTACAGGAACCTGCTTATTAACTAATAAATCACTGCTTTTTGGACAATGCTGCCCGCGCTGTTGGCATTACACAGTACAAAACACTTGCAACCTCTGCTTTTCTTTACAAAATCCAAAGAGCATGTAATATAATAAGTATTCACAGTGTCTCTAGCAAAACACACACTAATGAGCAAACTGGTTCACACTCAAAACTCCTGAAGTGTTTTCAAATCTCATTAGTTGTATTTTTATCTCTGTTGGTGAGGTCAACCTTTTACAAACAGGTAGAAAGAATTAGGTACAATGAATTTCAACATATCTAATAAAGTCATTTAAATGCACAATATAAAAATTCTAGTACTAGAAGTCACAATAAAAACAAAAGCTGTGCTTTAATGAGGAGGTGAAGTAGCTTGGGATCATGGGATTTGTTTTCTTATTGTTAAACAGCCTCGTTTGGAGATAAAAATCTATCTGACAGACTCAAACAGGAACGTTTATAGGCGAGGTAATGTGTTATAGTTCGATTCCTGTTACATTTAGTCACGTTTGCCAACGACCCGCTTCACTCTCTGACTGTTGTTAACCCGTAAATATGCAACAAGTGACAAAATGTAACACATTGTTGTTACCTTTCATGAATTTACAGATTTCTTTGAGTTTGAACATCATTGGGAAGATGTAAGGAAACGACTCAAAAAATACACAAAAAATATATATCATAGAAAAGATATATTATTGGGAACCCTGAAGAGGTTTTTCACATGACAAAAGAAAATAATAGCAGCTCTGAGAGCTAAATGCTAACATGTTCAAAATAATGATAACATGTTGATGCTACACATGTGAAATGTTTTCCATGAGGCTGATGGGACTGTCAGTTCTGAAAGTTTCTGTTGTTAAAAAAAATACAAGGAAAATAAGGATTTGGACCTGTCGATGGCACTAGTAGTCACGTAACAATCATCCTCTGGAGACCATGAATGCCGGAGGAAAATTAACAACTCATAGCTGTTGTTGAGATGTTAAAGTCTAGACTAACCAACAGGCAGACTGATGGTCTGACATTGCCAAGGGCCAAGACAAGCAAGGCTAAAACTGAAGAGATTTCAATTGTGAATAAACTGCTTAAACTGCTTAAAATTCATATTTTCATCAATTGGAAAAAAGAAAATATGTAGAAAAAAGTAGAATTCAGAGAATTGTGATGACACTGATTTTAGGTTCTTCCAGACTCAGAAAAATACAGCCACTGGCCGAAGAGGAGACGCTGCTCCGTGCTGTGCACAACAAGCTTGGGTCTTTCTAACCTCCACACACACACACACACACACACAGACACACACACACACACAGATTCTATACTATCCTGCTGGCTGTGTATTCTGCCTTCGCACTTTGGCCCGCTTTCAACCTGAGCCTCTTTATCCTTGCTGGCCTGGCAGCCTGGATCCTCTCTGCACTTATCTGCCTCCTCCATAGATAAGCCAGGATGGGCAAGTGTGCTCTAAATGCACCCTATGGTGATAACCAAGTTGCTAGGAGGCCGCTGGAGAGGAGACACACACATGAACACTGTGTTCCATCGACCCAGCGCGAAGCACTGCCACACTTGAGAAGTATCGCATGAGATAGAGCTATGGGTGTGAATTTAAAACACATATTTTAAACCACTTTTCATTGTCTCTGTAAAACTGAAACTACCACTGGAGAGAGAAATATTAATTTATTCAATCCAGTGGACGAGAATGAAAAGAATCTACTTTAAGTGGATTCAATTTGAGAGATTCAGCTTCACGTAAGTGTCAAAAAGGGGCAAAATATTCTCCCTCTTCATTCTTTTGTTTTTGTTTTAAACTCCACTGTAGCTTCAATATAGCAGAATAAAGGTAAAGAAAGAGCCCAGTGTTCTTATACAGTGAAATGGTGAGGAGAATTTAAGAACAAAGGCCGGTTTACCAGCCTCAGAGCTTCCATCCACATCTCACAGACTTCATTAAGCTAATGGAGCTCAGGTGCAGACTGAGATGGAAATTGATTAATGGAGCTTTGTGATTAGACTCTCGTCACCACACATGATTTTCCAGCCATCAAACATGATTCAACATGCTCAAACTTCTCAGTTTAGCCCGCCATCTTACTGATTTTTTGATCCAAACATGCTCTTTCAAACATGTAAAATGTCTCTAGATGTTTTTGCATGTTGTTTCAGCTTTGACGTCTCGGCCAAAAGTCCGTTTTGTAGACAAAAGAGATTTGCAAAAGAACTCATATTGCTGATGTGCTGCTCCTGTCAGCTCGTCATCATATCTTTCTCCAGCTGACTCCCGTCATCCAGGGGGGGTTCTGTCAACACGCCTCTTTATCTTCAGACCCTCAAGCAGGGCACATCGTAGCTTATCAAAGCGGCGGCAGCACACCTCGCCGCCCCTGTGCAGCATGCTGAGGTGAGCCCGCCTGCTTTCCGCCAACCAACAAGACCTCACACTCCTCTGGCTGCATATGACAGTGTTTAAAAATGTCCCTCACTATCCTCAGTTTTTTAATTACGCTTGGGATTTCTATGTTTAACCCACTCCCTTACATAAACCCCATCTGTCTTCATTTTATAGAGATGTTTTTCTCTCTAACGTTGACATATCTTGCAGCTTTAGGAGAAGTAGGGTCGCAGTGTTTTAAACAAATGACAGGAGACATTGTGATGAGATAAAAAAAAAAGATTAAACTACAAAGAAAACAATCCCTATGCAGGAAAATTAAACTCCACTTTTCATAGAGGTATAAATCATCTAAATGAGTCTTCTTTTCTCTCAGTTTCTCGAACTTCTGTTATGATTTCTTCATTTGTTTCTCTCTCAGCACTAGAGACAACGCATGCCATCGAAGCCAAAGATATAATCACCAACAGGAATCAAACAGTAAAGTAACGTCAGAAAAAAAAAGGAAAAACATTTATTGCATGAATAAATAAAACAATGTGGATGTCCAGCGTGTCTCAGCCAGCTCAGCCTCATGTTTGGACTTCTTTCCAAACTCCAAAAAACCCTTAATGAAAAGATTAAACAATTGCAAAAAAAGTTTTAAGAAAATGGAAAGTCCCCCACATTTATGCTTCAATCGGTGATGCAAACAAGTTAAAGAGGAAAAGATGAGAACATCGCTGGGACAGAAGAAACTGGGCATCAGCAGGGGGGTTCAGAGTTATGCCATCAGGACGGTATTTTTGCC
>JAPZDZ010000014.1:6332109-6358462 GCA_029783805.1 Acanthurus tennentii | reverse complement strand
GGCTGCAGTGTAATCCTTTGGGGCAAGTCCAACCTTCTTTACTATCTACAATAAAAGGTCCTTATTTTTGCATTTGGTTTGGTTTGAGAGAAGCAGCGTTGAAAACCAGAATGTAAATCCACAGTATTTTCACATCTCACTGGATGCCAGTGTTTGGTTTTTATGGCCAGAGATGGAAAAAATGATTGTGTTTTACAATCCAATCATGTGAACTTTTCAAAGTAAAACACAGCTTTTGTTTCCAGGTAAACAGAACAGATTTATCTTAACAAAAGGTGCATCTCTTTATGGATCCTTCTGGCAATCTTTTCAGAGACGAAGAATAACAATATCAGCCTGGGAGTTGCTTTGAGTGCTAATCAAGCACTTTTAGTGGACATATTAAAGATCTTCATAGTTGCCCCAAAGTACATTGCAGCCATTTTCATCCAGTTCCAAAACTTTTTGGTAAATAAAGTGATTTAAACTCGAGGAAATGTAAAAACAGGGCTCAGGAGTACAGATACCAAAACTCCCTTTAATGATTAAATAATTAATCTGGGAAATATAAAAAATGTGATTTGCAGAGCTGCACCCATTTATCCATTAATCTAACTATCCATGTGCAAGCTATCAACGCTGGCGACTCTCAGTGTGTCGGAGTCCGCCGCCCTGATCTGACCTTCCTCAGCTCCTTCATTGTCTTAATGCTTTGGAACGGCAGTGAATCAGACGGGCTGGCCGATCCCAGGCAGCGATGGTCCAGCTCTCGTTCTCACAGCACTCTCCGGAGGAAAATACTATTCATTTGATTGCGTGGGTTGCCCATTATTGAATTATATTAATCTCCTCTTTTGTGGAATTCGGCACAAGTAGGCCAGGCGTTTTGTACACAGAACTCACAGGCGGTCTATTATTGTGCTTCCTGGGTATCTGAGCAAAAATTAGAGGCTTTAATTGCTTTGCACACTGCAGGTGATCAAATCCCTGAAATCAGGGAAGCAGTCGGAAGCTTTGAGATGAAGAAACTGTTGCACGTGGTCCAGCCACATCACACTCATTCACTACAGTACATATAATCTCTAAATAGTCTTGCACTTTGCAAACCTCAAAATAAATATCCTTTGATTGGGTTATTTCTGGATCCCTGGAAGAGGTTTTGTAAAACTCATTGTATTTGACAGCAGAATATATTTTGCCGGGAAAAAACCCAACTGAGCTTAAGGAAGATGAGAAAAGGTGGTGTTGCATTTATGTATGTATATTTGATTTTTGAGTAAGCTGTCCTTTTGAAGAGGAAGTCTCAAAAATACAATGGTGAATTCAGGATATTTCAGTCTCTATGACTTCTAAAAAGTGCACTAAATGTTAACGTTCTTCGATTCGAGATTTCTTTGCAGACCTGCATAACAAACCATGGGATGGTTATGAGTTTATCTATAATAGAAGAGCTGAGCTGTTCGCTAAAACTGTGTCTGTTCTCTGACCTCTGTGTGCCTTTTATGTCATCAAATATGAATCTGATGGCACAGAATAAAAATGGTCCCACTCACACGTACACAGGCTTCTTTATGCTAAAGATAACCCTATTCCGACTTCAACTGTAACACCCATTGGACTTAAATGAAGTCCAATGAGGCAGAACCTGACAAGAAGAAGGATTTAATAGTCATAAGAGCAGCTGGGAGGGTGAAAAAGAGGAAAACATCACAGATTCAAGACTTTCAGTTTATTGTGTTTGTCTTAATTATAGAAAAAGGTAATAAAACATACCATGAAGGTGTGAGAGCCTGTGACCGAGCTGCCATCCTCCAGGTAATGGGTTTCTGTGTAGTTACTCGCAAACAGCCCCCTAGGAAAGGATGAAGAAAAAACAACAAGTTAACCTAAGGGGGGGGGCTTTATCCTTTAAAAAAAAAAAAAAAATCAATCATGATATCTCAGGCCATTCCAGCAACCGCCAGACTTGCATGAAAGATAAACAGTCTGATGTGATTTAAAACGTAACCCTGCTTTAGGAGAGCATAAATCGAACCGAGCACCTGAAGGCACAGAGAAAAAAAAAATACTGCTAAAAAAAAAAAAAAGATCTGCCGTGACCATTTTCTATACAACCACTTTCACGCCACACGCATGCACGATGACGAAGCATTCAATATCAATCCATAACTCATTCCATGTGATACGGCAGCGCAGTAATTAGCTTACACGGCGCAGATAATGAGAGTAATGAGCAGACGGACATATATGATGTGATGAAAATTGGAACGGGGAGATTATGTTGACAGGCAAACAGTGAAGAAATCATTTTTGAGTTGCAGATGGGAATCAATAATGTCATAAAGTGACTCTCTGAGGTTACCAAGAGATCCATTTACAGTTTATATCTAGAAAGCACATAAATCATCGCAGTAAATCCCAGCTGCAGGCAAACAGAGCGATTCTGCCCTTCTCTCTCTCGCTCCCTCTGTCCTTCTATTTCTGTTCGAGTTGATAAAAGAGCAGCATAAATCCAGGGGTCACTACAATGTTGGGGAGACTAAAACGACACCTTGTTATTTTTCGGGCTGTAATCGCATCGTGGGCACCGATGACATATAACTGACTGTATTTTGACGTAAAACTTTTTACACAAGGTCCAACTCACTTGTTATTTACGAAGTTTTAAACCCAGTTCCTAAAAATGTCATGGAGCTTGTTTTAGTTGTTTTAATGTAACTATAAAAAAAAACAAGCACGTTTGTTCTAGTGGTAAGTTTTTATTTGTTACAATAATGTTCCAATGGTCAAGAATGAACCTTATAGCTGCTCTAGTATTTTGTTTACTTCGGCTCTCTCATTTACAAATATTCCTCCAACAACAAACTGCTAAATACTTTCTTAGAGCGAATTCAACTCAATATGCTGATTTTCTACTTTAACAGAAGGAGTGATAATCCTGGGACCAATGGACAAGCTGCTCCAGGACATACACCAATGGAACATATTTTATAAGTAGATTATGCTGTGATATTGGAGTTTGAGAACTTTCTCTTGACATTTTGATGCTTTTAATTCATGCCGTGGCTCAGGGTCAATGCTGGAATCCATTGCAACTGTTTCGAATCCTACAGCTGCTGCCTACGAACACTTCAGAGCCTCCTGAGGATCTTTTCAAGCATATGGGGAGGCGATTACTTGACACTCAGATGACAGATTTTTTGCTTGAGTACACCACATAGCTGCCCGACCGTGCTTTGCTGTCACCGCATTGACAAATATAAAATAGTTACCACAGCTGGACGATGATGAAGGCTGCCCTTCTCTCGTCACTTACGGATTTTTTACTGAGCACTGCTCTTTTCTCTGAGAAAGGACACTCAGCAGGGAGCAAGAGGAGAAACAGCAGAAGAAGATCAACAAATGAGCTTAAATTAAAAAAAAAAGCAATTTGGACCCCTCCTGGGTTAATTATCATAGCATAACCATGTGTATTTGTGTTCATAATTTGCACAAGCCGGGGATGAGAGTGTCTGTGCCTTTATGTGTTAATGCACTGTACTTATAGCGAGAGTGCATGTACAGCATTACACCACGGGACACCAGCAGATGGTTGGCTGGTGCTAATCCACAGCAGAGGAACAAACCTCAGCAGGCAGCTGGATTCTCTTACTGACCTCACCGCTGACAAACCCAGCTGGGAGTGTCAGATGTAACAACCTGGGGAGGAGGAGGGGGTTATTTTGTTTGGGAGCTGTCAGCATGAGACACAATGCCTCCCCGCCCTCCCCCTTCCTCTGCCGAGCCAAAGAGCTGGTAATAATCATTGGATCAAAGTGAGGCCAAAAAGAGCAAAGAGAGCCAAAAAAAATGATGTTTTTCTTCAGTCTTAATTAGGTCTGCGCTCTCAGTCGGACTCGCAACCTCAACATCTGCCCACAATAGACAATCCAGTGTGGTGAGTGTGTGTGTGTGTGTGTGTGTGTTGACTGAAACACTCTGGGAGAATGTGGGTATGAAAGAACATGCTGCAGACACCCATGTGTCATCCATATGTTCCATTTTAATGGAGACTTTGAATGAATGAGGTTTTAACGTCTTCCCCCTTGCAAGAGGATGCACAGTTGCTGCAGGAATTAGACCGATGCATTCTGGGTCTTTGCAGGATCTCTGATCAAATCTTACTGGATTGCAACAGAGATGTTAGCTAATGTCGCCGCTCTGTTGAACAGGGAGAACACAGCTGCTTTCGAGGAAGCTCTTAGTATCTACTTTTTCTTTTTTTTTTTTTTTTAAATCGACTCTCCCAAAGGTTGGAACTTCCTCGAATGAACCCAGATCTGAGGGAGCGTCGACCTTCAATTGAGGGTTTTTTTTTAAAACAGAACCTGCTCACGACTGCATTTAGATTTATTCCAATTAATGTACAGTCGAGCAAATTATGACAGCTCGAGCGAGTCTCACTCTCTCTGAAACCCCAAATACTGTTGAATGGGCACTTTTGCTCTCCACTTTGACACCATGTGCTTCATCTTGTCGGTCCACTCTTCTTACTCTCATCACGAAAACATGAAATCAACTTCTGTGCTGCAACTCTGCTGCAAAAGCAGACACTTTCAGGTTATAATTAGCAGAGACTATTTATTGATGGATGTGGTTGGCAAGTAAAGTAGTCTGTGTTCGCCTGCACACCATGTGACACCGGCAACACAAGCCTTGAACCTGCTTCTTGATGGGCTAGAAAATGAAAAAACCACCAGATTAGAGCATCGGTCTGCACGATGCATACAGAGTACCGTTAGCATCAGTGAGTCAACAAAAGTACAGAAAAACAGAAACACATGTCCAGAAAAAAAAAACCCTTCCACTTGTGGTTTTCGTCTCATCGCAGCCGAGCTGATCAACCACCAAACATCACGTGTCCGATTCCACCGGAGCGGCAGCAGCTCGGTGTTTATCAATCAGTGGGAAGTTAATGAGGCATGTGGGGGAGGGAAGGGGACAAGGGGTCTTGCTCCCCCCAACTATTTATAAAATGCATTATGAATAGGACAGGAGTCCAGCAGGGCTCCGTCTGACAGACAGGGAGTTTTCGGCATCGAGGAGAAGCACAAAGGGTCAACGAAAAGATGCCACGTTCCGGTTTTTAATGCCGCAGAACCTGTCCTGACTGTGAGCAGGCTGACACAGCGGGAGGCAAATATCACCGGGATTTTTTTTTTTGTGCCGCTGCTTCATGAACCTGTCTTTAAAAAAAAAAAACTGACAGAAAGAAGTGTATGTTAACTTCTCCTCATCTGCTCGACAGGTGCAATAAACTGCAATCACAGTCGTGATGTTTACATCTTGTCAGGCCGTCCCCAAGCTGAACGAGACGAACTAACATTGTGAAAGAAAATACATTAGTTCGAGAGATAAGAGTCAAATTTGCCTGTCAGTGGATTTGACAATTCAGACAATGAAGTCACTTGGAGTTAATTCTGAATGCCAGCTACTAAATGCCACTTCTGTTCCTCCCACATTAAATTATCATGTTTTCATGTTGCATCTCTGTCCAACATTATTCTCTTCTCTCTGTCTTTGCAAGATTTACGCAATATCTTCTCTAAACGGAATAAAATCTCATACGGCAATAAATTTTCACTGCTAACCATTTAAACATTTAAACATATTCCCGGCTGCGAATGTTCCAATTGCAAAAAAAAAATCAGACCGGGCTTATCTCGGAATATTTATCTCTTTGATGATTTATCTTGAAATTCCAGCCCTCTTTTACATGTGGTCTTCATTGCGAGTGTTTGCTCTGCTGTTCTGTGTGCAAAGTAAATGTTGTTGTGTGTGAGATTTATTAAACACAACAGGCCTGATGAATTAGAGTCAGAGCCCAATCAATCAACAACAACACCAAAAAGGGAGGTTTGGTTTGCAGGTGAGCGCTGCGTATGACCTCCGGAGAAATGTCCTGATTGTCAAACATTCCAGCTAGCAAAACTCACAGGAGAAAAAAAAAGAAAAAAAAAAAGATTCCAGCTTTTATATGCTAATGCGACATCATGTCTATTGATTATGACACACAATTGTACATGCAGCCTTGTACTGGGAATTTGAGATGAGATTATGGCAATAACAAAAACCCCGAAGCATTCAGATGTAACGAGAGCTGAGCCGGAGTCACGAACAGGCCAAACAAACACATTTTTAAATAGGGGGGGGAGAGACTCCTTGGGACACTTTTGATCGAGTCTTGAAGGAGCAACAGAATGTTGAATTGATTATGTGACTGCAGGCAAAGAGGAAAAGGAGAAATTTAATCTTGAGAAAGAACATTTGCCTTGAAAAACCTTTTTAAAGCGTCTTAAATGTTAAATATATGACATTCACCGCTACTAGCTGTTATACTAAAGCACCATCATCTCAGACTAAACAGATACCTGCTTCGTTTGGACACTAAAGATGGAAATTTAAAATTCAGATTAAACTACTGAACAAGGCAGTAGGGATCAGAGAAAGGTCTAGATTTTGGTATTTCATCATTCATTTCTTTCCTTGAATTTTAGTGTATTGCTGAACCAAATAAAAGAAAACTGGAAACAACACAAGAAGATGAGGAAGAGACAGCAGCTAATTTTTATATTCATGTTCAAAATCTCACATATTTAACCTAGTTTGACCTAGCAATTTAACTTTACTGAGTCATTTTAGTCAGACAAGTGGGCAAATTGCACAGCAGCAGAGTCATCCTTGCCTGCACTGTGGGCATCACAGAGTTCTTCTATTTGGTGGAAAAATAAAACAGCACATTTTTTCAGCGAGGAGTCACGAATGTGTTTTTTAAACTTCAAGCTTTGCAGGACTCTTACTCATCTGTTGGAAACCAACCCTGGCTGTTTGTATAATTGAGCAAAGAAAAGGTTACACTGACACAGTCTGCGAAAGCAATGGAAGTACATTAACATCCGTTTTTTTCTGGAGTATATAAAGTTAATATCCTTAGCTGACTGGCCATGACCAGCGCATCGACACTATAGACTCCATTACCATTTTTGGGAAACAGTCTGGATCAATGTGCAGTGATTTCCCAGTCACAGGCTCCGTTATGTCTCATTAAACTCAGACAACCTAATCAGGGATTTTTGGACAAATCCTACAGCTAACTATGATGAATGAGAAACTCAGCATCAGGCCTCCGCAGCGTTCGCGAGCCTCGATCTGTAACATGAAGTTATTTAGAACAGATGTAAATATAAACATTCAGAGTCGATAAAATCATCATCAAAGAAATACGTTTCCTATAAAAAGCCTAATCTAGGAGTTCCAATTAGTGCACTACTTTTTAGCTGAGAGACTCTCGAGCCAATGTGGTAATAATAACGTCCCCCCTCGCTTTTATGTGGCAAGTGGCAAGAGCCCAGCTTCATGTGGAAAAAGTGGGATCATGTGCATGAAAACCTTCAATAGCTCAAACTCCCTCGAGCCAAAAAAACTTGTCTCAGTGTTAGTAACATTTTTTTTTTTTTTTTCCAGGAGCAAGGGAAGAGGGCCAGTCTTCCTGGCTGTGATCTGTCTGACATCAGGCAGTGTTGCAGGCCAGTGCCAAGTAGAGCAGAGAAGCAGAATTCCCCCTGCTTACCCAGAGCTCAATGCAACTCCCAGTCTCCATGAAGCATGTCATGAACAGAGCCGGTAGAGCATGCCAGCCAATGATTTCTGCTCAGGGAAGAGGGAGGAAGGAGGAAAGGGGGGGTAAAAAAAAAAAAAAAAAAAAGGGCAAATAAAAAGTCAAGGCAGATGGTTTTGACTTTATTTATATAAGCTGCCATGTTCGGTAGCGAGCTAACGTGCAGCTTGATGGCACCGCCTGGCCCGAGGAACGGCACTCGGTCCAGCAGCAAACGCACGAAAAAGAAAGTCAACTAAGTTAAAAGCACACAAAAATGAAAGCTCCTCATATTTATTTGACAGCAGGTCAAGCTCTAACCCCGTTTCAACTCATCATAACAGCCTCATTATGATTCTCTTCACCTGTGAGGCGTCACCAGCTGGTTAATTGGTCAGCGAGATGGTCAAACAACACAGCCATTAGTAGCGGCGGTGGCGCGCAATTATCGCGGCGATTGTCACCAAGAGATTGATGTGGTTAAGCTCGGGCATGCCCTGTGAAATCAATAAAGTGTCATCTCTGTGCGATGTCTGCATGATGAATGACTCCACAGGATCCCAATTACAGAGACGGGATGATAAATCCCACCCAAACAAAGGGGGAGATAATTGGAATTATTACAAAAATGCGACGCTAATCATTGATAAAACATAAAAGCTGATGATGAAGACTGAGGTGCAAGGGGAACGTTACTGTTAAAAAAACAGACTCCTTTTATAGTTTCTTAAATCTTTCGGAGTCTTTATGTATGAAAAGCAAACCTGAGATGCTTCACTGAGCAGAACGTCTGCTGGACTGTATGTTGAAATAAACCACAAGCTCATACGCAGTCGACCCAAGTAGCCATTAATTTTTACATTTGGATTCTTTTTAACTATTACAACTATGCAGCTAAAAAAAGCTGAGTGCGATCAGTGCCAAAAATGAAAAGAAAAGAAAGAGAGAGGCTGAGAGAGGAAACATATATGTGCTGTGAGAGCAACCTCATATCTTCAAGAATCCTCATGTGTGGACATAACATCCGAAGTCTGTCCATGTATCATTTCCAGAAGGCACAAACAAGGGTGTCATTTAGGTTTAAGCACTTGTTTTCTTCCTTCCTTCACGGTTGCATCCCGTGTTTAGCACACATGCTGCTGCTTCACTATATAATGGCAATACTTTGTCACTGCTGAGCCGCAGTTCATTGTGGAGTGACACATAATCCAACAATTCCAGTCTGACCAGCACAATGAAAACCTGATAAAACAATAGAAATCCACATTTGTTTAACTATTTGCACGTTGTGAGAGTCACAAAAATTCAGACAAGATAACCACAAAAGCAAAACTGCAGCTTCGAGTCAGATGTTTTTGCACATCATCAGCTGTTATCTCTTTTGCTTCCTCGCCTCTTGTTTCTAGTCCACGTGTAACACCAAGTCACATCTGACTCGTGTGTGTTTTGCTTACGCCACAGTATTTGTCACCCTGAGGAAATCCATGCACAAGCCACATGCCGTCCATGAGGACAATCCATCTTAAAATCATCAGCTCGTTCATGGTTTACAACAGAGGAGCCTCTTTTATTTTTTTCCCTCAGAAGACTCTAATAATAGTTTTATTGTTCATGATACGACGGTCTGCGAGGGCAAAGAAGAGGTAATCGCATGAACTAATCACAAGCAGCGGATGGCCACAGTGTGAACTCTAAATACTCCACTTCAGGTCAAGTGGAATATCAAGCTTTAAGCTGCTACCTTGAACTTTCATTCAAGTGGATTTTGGCGGCCTCTGTGGACAAAAGTGGTACTGTTTCTCAGAATTGAACCATGTGGTGCTAATGAGTTTCCCTGAGCACCACCTCCATCATGATTCATAACCAAGAAAAATTCTGACATGGATGCAAAACTACATTTTATAATAAATTTCATAAATTAAAAACATACATTAGATACCAGTCTAATGGGGGAAGAGAACCAATTCAGGATTTGTTTAGAAACCCTTTAAAAAACAAAATGCTAACATACTAGCTTCTGCACATCTTTGCCTGGGAAAATGTAAACACAGACTCTTCTTGTCTGCATATTGTAATTGACTTAATATGACTTTGCAGAGAACTCAAACCTGGAACAGACATTACAAACAGTCAGTCTTCTTGCTGGTGGTCTTATTTTGCTTATGTGGCTCATATGGAGGCATCAGCATTGAACTGAGACTGTTTTATTACTTGTGCAAAAGTACTTGTAGTTGCTTTAAATATCCCTTATGCTAGCAACTAAACAAGTGATAACAATTAAATTCAAATTGTAGGAAAACAAATAAAAACAGAAAATCTTGGCAGTTTTTTTCCCCAGGGGGCACTGTGTCTTTGTTTTGTTTTTTTCTTCTTCTTTTATTTATGACATGGGCCAATGACATTGTTATCTGAAACTAATTATGCCGGGTGCCAAAGCAGCAGTCTCTCAAATCGCCTTTGTTGCCGTGGATCACTGGAGGGGAGATCCTTCATCCTGCTTTCTACTCCTATCTGCCCCCAGGGCTTCTGTTCCTCCGTGGCAGAGAGCGTGCCTCTGCTCTGCCTCTTCATCTCCCTCAGCATGAGTGTGTGTGAGCGCGGGGTTGTGGGAGAAATGGGGAAAAAGAGAGTGTGTCCCAGTGCAGAAATCACTCCATGTGTCGGTAGCTCGGCATAATTTATGCGCGACTCTGAGGAAGCTTGAGTGCGTGTGTGTGTTTCTGTTTGCTTGTACACATGTAGGTATCGCCGCATGTGCTGTTTCCGCAGCGTTCGTGCTCCAACACACAGCAGGCTCATGGCTTATAGATCATGCAACACATTCTCCTCTTTCAACACTATCAGCAAACCGCAACACTCCTCCACCCGATTTCCTAAACTACTTATTCAACCCTCAGTGTGTCCTGCATTGGAAATCAGGAAGGCATTATGGAACCGTAATGCTTTCCTGAAGTGTTTTGCAAACTCTGAGACAAAATTTTAAAGAGCCAGTTATCACAAGTTACAGTGAATAACACTCACCAGAACCACTTTCCTTCAAAAAAAAAAAAACAGGCCCTATAAAAATCAGTTGACAGAGAGGTCCGGGAGTAATGAAGACACTGTTTCAGGAGAGAGACGCTGATTTGCATCTGCTTATTTATTTTTCCTCTTACGATATCGTGTGCAGCACAAATCCTCATTGCATCGTAAAAAAGGCAGATAGAAACCCCATTTTTGTATTCATGTCCTCTAGTCTGTATTAAAATCTGAAAACACTGAGAGTCTGCAGATGGAAAGTGACTAGATTTAATTCGAATTCCTCTCCGTGGACACACACAGTGGAACAATAAGCTTCATTTGCAGCCTCAAAACAACCCGTTTATTGATTTAATGTATATTCCTATAGGGACATGAATGAATGGCACATATCACAGCATTTAAAGTAAAATTGGATTACAAAGCTCATTCCAGTGGTGTCTAAAACGCACGAAACTCATGAGATGGAGCAAAACATAAACGTAACAATAGATACTTATATTAAGAACTAAGATCTCAACAGGAAAACACTGATAGAACAATGTAGGCCAGACTATAGAGCAGCATAACATGAGAAGTAACACATCGTGCTCGCTGCTCAGTGACCGTGCTACACGACTGATCCCTCTTCAAAATCTGTTTCAGTTTGACATTTAAATAAACACGGACAGAATCCAGTTTGAGCGCCGCAGGAGGAGGATTTCACATCTGGATCTCCCAAACAAATATAAGTTGATGACCAAAAGGGGTTTTAATTAATGGAAACTTATAATTCCTGTTTGATGCTTCATGTATTACTGAGCCCAAAACTTTGAGTAGAAACACAAGGTCACTGAGCACCAGAGGGGCCTGAGTATGCAGAAATTCACAGATGAGTTTAAGATGGGTAAATTTAATAAAATGATCAGAACTTAACATGTTTAATTACTCAAGAACATAACATAACGATTTGATCGTATTGGCTTAAGGAGGCTTGTTTGTTGTGGATGCTGCTTGTAACCAAGAAGTTACACACTGACTTCATGTGTTAAGATCACAGGGCCCATTAAAAAACTGTCTGCGGCACAAACTGGTTGGCAGTCTCTAATAAGTCTAATTGCATGTAAGTTTGCTTTTGCAGCCTTGTTCACCATTTTGAATGCGCTTCTCAAATTAATTAATTGCATCACATCTCCTCTGTCTGATTTTCGCTCTGTTTGTTTTTCTGTATCATTATGTGGGTTAAGGCTGAGAACAGGAGGAGGCGCCGCGGTGGGGTGAACGCAGAGTCATTTTTGCAGGATGGGTCATGCTTAAACAACTGCTTTGGGCTTTTCCCATTAATTCAAACGGTTTTTCAAAGAGGGCCCAAAGCTCATGCATCTATATTCATCACGACCTCGTCTTGAACTAATGAGCAACCAGGGAACTTCAAACAATCAAGCCTATCATTCTTTTTACAAGGTAAATGCACATACAAGAAAAAAAAACTCCCAGCATTTTTCAATTAATTAAATCTGTCTGTAGTTGTGAGCCTTCCCCTCTTTCTTTCCTGCCCTTCTCCTCGGTCTTGCATGCCCTCGGGGAGAACAAACAATTAAGGACTGAATGCAAATTCACTCTCCCTCCCTTGACGTCTCTCACTCCTCTGATTGTGTCAGCGAGGGAGATGTCCTCCCTCTTCAGGTACAAGATGGATTTTGATGTATTAGGAGGGTAAGACGATGCCCTGTGTTCTTCTGAGGGATGACTGACAGGGGGAAGAAGGCAACGAGATTAGACTTGGAGGAGACGTAACGAAAGCGACTCAATTATTCAAAGCGAAATGAACTTTCTGTAAAATGCAAGGTCAGAAGCCTCATGCATTTGCAACAGGTGCGATATGAACTAAGACAAGGAATTAAACGTCCAGTTTATCAGATGAAACAAGACATTTCCAAACCCCTGAGCGTTCATAATCCAAGATTTTATTCAATTTCTTCAGTTATTGCTGACAAAATATTCTGTTGTGCCATGCTATTTTTTTTTTTCGAATCGTTTCACCGTGTTTCTGAAGTTGGTGATTGATTTCCCAATAACGCACTACTAGCCCATCGATCATCCATGGTCCATTGATCCCTGGAAGGAATATGGCTCCTGTTGTTCGGCTGATTCACCGACCAGGAAGTGAAACATTATCGGCTTCTCCTCTCAGAGACTGTTTGTAAACATCACATCATATATCAGAGCGTGCAGATGGAGAGCACAGCTGGGGTTTGCTTATTGTCATGGCTTTCGACGACCCGCGGAGCATAAAGAGAAGGTACGCGTGGTTTATTTGCATCCCGGACCAGAGCTTCTACTCGCTAGTTTTTATCCGAATTTTGAATGAAAACAACTAGGTGAGCAGGTCCAAAGCAGAAGTGTAGAAATTCTGAGATTATAAAAAAGAGAACAACCTCCGAATCGAGATGTTAAAATACCTTTTTCACCTTCCCCATACTGGTTCTGATACCTAAACCTTGTGTATTAGCCAAAACTGAATATCAAATCAATACCAGTGGGTTAAAAATATCAACATTGGCTAATTGTGCAGTTAAAAATCCGCAGCAGGACCCATTCTTTCATCACTTCATCATTCATCACATCAGTGCATGGACTTGTGTACTTGATGAAATCAATTCATCATTTTGGGCAGAATCTGAAGTATTCCTCAAACTTGTATCTGTATCGGAACAACCCTCATCCCAAACCCCTTTAGAACATTTTGACACAAAAACAAAGAGTAAGAAAATAAATACAAAGCAGATCAAGACATTACTGACAGATCTGTATTAGGGTCACAAGTCACTCAGCATGGAACGTGTTTTTCTGAGTCACCGTGGAGGTACCGTTGGGTCAATAAGCCTCCATCACTCATCTCCTCTCACTGCCTTGTTTTTGAAGAGGGACAACCTTTAGCTTTCCCCTCAGAGATCTTGTCAACAAATGCAGTTTCCTGCTGAGCCCACTGTGAATTTACAACCTGACTGTGACCCCCTTTCGCCTGGAAACTCCGTTGATAATTTTAAGGCGACTGGTGTCGTGCACTCGGGCCCTTAATTTCACGGGGGTCTCTGCACCACCCGAAGCAGTCCACAGCCTCTTTATCAAACCCTGGCAGCTCCTATTGTTGTTGGCAGCCCACTCCTGTCGCCAGGGCTGGAGGGATTAGGTGAGAGTGAGTGAGGGGGAGCACAGGGGCTGACCAAAGGAGACCCTGCCGTGTCCCATTACCCAACCGGGAGTTATGGAAGCTGCTGATGGTAAGAATATACGGAGGGAGAAACATGAGGGCAGGTCGACAGAAGAGGAGGACGAGGAGGAGAACTGCCTTCACACTTCATCCGACTGAGCACAAACACCTCCGATCCAGTCATCACGTATCCTACCGTGGCCTCCGTCTACTCCCCGTGTGTCCATCCCTCAGCACTGTGGGGCCTTAGACGCATTACCTTAATGACAAGTTCGGACGGAAAAACCAAAGGCATCTGCTTTCTGCATGACGTGGAGACGGCGGAAGACTCCGTGCTCCAGGTTCCTGACTCTCCCTGCACCATTTCCTTTTATCACTAAGCTGAATTTAGCGATGAAAGAGGCACCTGAACTCTGACTCCCACACAAGGTCCCCATTGGGCGGATTTGAAGTTTTAAATGAGTCAAAAGCAGGAACACAAGAATAAAACATGGAGGAGGTGCTTTTATCAGCGGAGATGCTACCTTTAAGGGCAAGAACAGGGGGAAACTGCTGCTGGAGCTTTTTTTCTTTTGCTGTGCTAGTCAACTGGAACGGAGACTGTATTTTGCTTTCTATCCAACATTCATTTTTCACAAGGACGCTGCTCTGTATGTGTACGTGTAGGGCGACAGAAGGGGGGAAAAAATAAGCTTCCTAGATCAGCTGAAAGAGACAGACTTCCTTCAGCCCAAATGTGACCGTCTGACCGTCGACCACGCGTGGCTTCCTCGCTCAGTCAGTGACCTCACACGTAGGGAGTGCTGGTCACAGGAAGGTCAGTGGACTGTGAGAACAGAGGACAGAACAGGATGGGGGACGAGTAAAGCTAGCGTTCCCTCCCGGCTGACTTTAACTCACACTGCAACTCAGGCAAATCTATTTGTCTGTCTGTCAGAAGGAGGATGGAAGCCAGGGCTGCGAGCCTGGACTGATTATCTTTATGGTCGACAGCCACATAGGTCAAAGAACTTTGGCTGCTTTTGTTTATTCCCTTTGGCACCCAAGAGCCTTGAGAAAATGATATTTCACTCGAAGTGATGGAGAACATTTGCTTAAATAGGTGAAAGGGAGAGATAGTTAGCCAGAGAAAAGAATAGAAAGAAATACAGTCTGATAGAAAAAGCACACAAAGGGAAGATGAAGATACAAGACCTTGACTGACTGCAAAAACTGACTTCTTCATTCTGAAATCCTTAAAAAAATATCAAATAAAGCCATTTGTTTTCGCAGTTTCTATTCAAATGATTTCTTCTTTCACTCCTGCTACTGTTTACTGGGTGTACAAACATGTAATTCCTTATAGGCATACGAGTCAAATACAAAAAAACATGCTCTACTTTCAGAGCTGTTTCACAAACGCATGAGACCCCGGAGACACATTTTTGTTATTTTGCTTATTTCCCTCATGCATACAACAACTATGACATTATTGCAGGCGTTTGGGGAAAACAGCTTGTTTACGGGTTCCCAGTCTCCAATTTTGGTTATTGTTGCTGTATATTAACAGTGAAAAAAATTCCACTGCACACTGAGATTACAACGGATGGTGATTTTTTTTTCCTCTTCAATTTTAAAGAAATTTCAAACGTAGTAGCAACAACGAGGAAGCACATTTGAATTATGATGTTTTCTCATTCGTCTGTATCTAGTCGCTCGAATAAAATAGCAGCATTGTACTTTTTTTGTGATCCACAGATATGTTGAACTGTCAATTGCTTCCTGTTTTCCTGGATATTTTATAGCCGTGTTTGGGCAACAATACCAGTATTTTTTAACGAGGTGTTGGGACATTTTTCAGCCCTATTTGTGGCAACCCGAGCGGGTATTTTAACGATACATCAGGATATTATCCCTCTGTGTTTTGCAACAACAAATCATGGCGTTTTTAACGAGACAACAAGACATTTTCCATTCATGTTCGTTGCGACAAAGCCAGTTATTTTCAGCGGTCACATGATTACTTTTTTCTACCACTAACTAAACATTTTTGTACCCAAACGTAACCAGTGTTCTCACAGCATAAAGGCTTAAAATACAATTTAATGTTTGCCTTAGTGGCAGAAACTCAAAATGTTGACATTATTTCAGATGATTGCTTAGTTTAAAATGTTCACCTGCAGTATTTTTTGTACTGTGACAGTATTCCAGCATTGGAGTACCTGCTGACAGTCATCATCCAGGATGCTTATGAACAAGGCATCAAACCTCCAATGAACTGAAAACATGGTCAAACGGACAAATCATGAAGTTCGTTCATGTCTATTAAACTGTGTTGTTTTTATTTTAATTGCATGTGTTTTTACAGCCTTGATTACGACATCTATTGCGAAAAAAAAGAGGGTATTTCATCTGCAGGACCCTCCATAAGCTCTTGAGTGAAGGTAAGCAGTGAGTAAAGGCTTGTTCCCTGGAGAGAAGCAGCTGCTGACAGTGGGTTTCAGTTGGCTGTGTGCTCTGTGATGAAGGATGGGAGGCCGAGGAATAGATCTACCAGCTGGACACATGAAGACCCCCGTGGTCCGTCTGGAAAAAGGCTCAGAGCGGAGCGGGGAAGACCCCCATATCACTGCACAAAAAGGTCTCTTTTTAACGAACCACTGGGTCGAAAAACTCGGCCTTCATTTTCTTCGCTTTTGTGCTCGAAGAATTGATCCATTTAAAAACGAGTTTTGCTCTTTGTGACTTGACTTGGATGTTTGACCTTCGCTGTGCAGAATGATGTGTGTGTGCAGCCTTTTTGAATTCATCTCCTGAAGAGAGGGAAAGCTTGCTTTTGCTCACCTTAAATCTGGTTTTAAATCTGGTTTGCACATACATACAAAGAGGATTTTGTGACATCTCAGCTAGTTTTTGAAGCAAATTATTGTCCAATTTTCGTGTTTAATGTGGACACCTGAAGCCTCTAGTGCAAATACACTGAACACTGAGAATGGATTTGTTAGACCAGCTGTTAAACTTTAAAAATGAGCATATGTTTGTATTTAGTGTTGCTAGATTTTCAATGAGGGAAAAAAATTAGAGGTAATTTTAGAAAGTTTTATTAGGTAGTTTAATCTTTTTGTTGGAAAACAATTTACTAGACCCAAGTTAATATTCATGCCCTCTGATAGGTCTATTAGAGAGCTCTACTTTTTCAGTTCTCTTATGTGATTTCAGTAAAGTGACAAACTAGATAATGTGATGACATCTTAAAAAAAAGGCCTCTTGTATCAATAATTGCTTCATTAATCAGAACAGAAGAACTTAATTAAAGAAGCTGTTCAGATGTTATTTACAGTTCAGTCTCTGCATTAATTGACATATGAGGGGACCTGAGAGCTCGTGAGAGAGTCAAAGAGCAAACAGGCCGGGTTGTTTTTGGACTTTAAAGTAAGCTTGAAGGTTGGATGGAAGGATTTCAGACCTGTGAAAACACTTTCATACAGACACACACGAAACAGAACTTTAAAGGAGCAGCGTCCATTTGCATCTCACACTTCTTCTTCTTCTCCTTCTTCTTGGAATAAGGGACATGCTGTTCTTAGAGCTTTCCAGTGTTGCTCTGTGCCTCCTAATTAATTAGGAACATGAAGTAGCAAATCCACCTTATTAATTACCGCTCTAAGCTCGAAAATAATTGGAGCTTCGGAGAAGGTTATTCAAAAGAGGGAAGCTCCTTCCAAAAAATTCCCTTTTGAAGGAAGTAGTTAAAAGGCGCAGGCTCTGGACAGAGACGAGCCCATTTCCATGGCTTGTCTTTGAAACTAATGAATCACAGTTTATCATGGCCTTGCAGCTGCAAGGGTAACAAGAAAAGGTACAAAGGCTGGAGTTCACCTCGGCATCCTTCTCCTGAATGCAAGGTTTCTAAATTTTAGAACATGTGTGTACGTGGAGGTGTTTTTGATGAGAGGAAGTTTATGTATATGTTTGCAGAAGAAAGAGAATAACCAGGTAATGGTGCAAGCATGAAGAATATTCAAGATTTTGTGTCTGCTAATGTATAGGAGTATGGTATCTGCTCATGCATCATTAGTGCGAGTGAGCTTGGTTTTTTTGTGGCCTCTCCTCACTTACTTTCACTTTAATGTACAGTAGCTTTTTCACCAGTGACTCATTCATTTACATGTCTCTCTTTTTCTGTGGATGCTCGGCTAATAGGTCAGATGACAAGCTGATTATGCACCGACAGGGAATGCAGATGTGACTATTTCACATCAGATAAGATCACCAGGAGCGAGGCTCTAATTGGATGTAATGTCCAAAGTGATTAGATGGAGCATAGCAGAAAGAGCACACATAGTATCAAGATTTAATGCCTCAGATGATGGAGGATTCAAATCACCAGTTTCATCTTCATCTCCAACACTTTCTTAAAAATCGCTGAGCTTCTTCCAGTCTTCTCTCCTTTCTCACATTTTCCCTCTCCATATCCACCTTTTCTCACTCCAGCTCCTCAGTGAGAGGATGCAGGATGCTGGGCTGGCACAGAACTGTGGGAACTTTTATTTTTATTCAGTTAATCATGAGAGAATTGGAGACATGTGTTGCACAAGAAGAAAAGCAATAATTCGGTTTCAATTACATAGTGACGGGATTACTCATTATTACATTTGTGGTTCTCGAAAAGGGGTGCAGAGTTCAGAACTGAGATTTAAAAGTCTGTCATGCTTTGTACTTTTTTACTGTTGAAAACACTGTCATATGTGTAAAAAAGTGTGGGAAAACGCTCTAATGAGGTCGAGGCAGAAACTGGTGTCATCCAGTCATTTGTGCTCCAATGAAACACTAATAAACTAAAAGATTTCCCACAGATGTGATTCTATCTGTTAGTCAATACAAAAATTCAGCTTTAAGTATGAAGAGACAAGTCGGTAAAAGAGGTGTTTATCTCATTTTGTCTTGAGATTTGATGTATGTGTGTCACTGGGTTTGACATCCTGTGTGTGGCTCAGCAAGCTAAGGACAATCACTCTGCATCTGAGGCCATGGATGTGTCATTTTTCCAGGAGGGGTTCGGTTATTTGTGCAACGTCTATAACCTTCTGTTTGCTCAGCTCCCCGGGAGAGACCGTTTCCTGCCCATGCTTTCAGTGAGGACACGAGGACGTCTTCTTTTTTGAGAAAAGCAACAGGTCACTGGCCAGCAGCAGCAATCCAGCATGAGATATGGAGTCAAATAACATCCCCCGAAAAACCCAATACACAAACTTAGACAAATTGCGTCTGGACTCTGTTCAGGCTGAATGTTGTTGTTCTTCCAAACACCAGAGAAGCAGAGGAGGTTTGCAGCCAGGCCTTTCACTCAGGAAACTTATCCTCTGCCTGCCCTCCGTCCAGGGAAAAGGCCAGATTAAAGTGCGTGAATGCACATCCGTGTACGCTCCTATGTGTCTATTTGTCTCGCAGTACAAAAGACTCCAAAAGATGGATGGCCAACTCTCCAGTTCCCCCTTATGCTGAAAGCCAAACAACAGGATGAGCAGGGAGAAATCCCCAGCGCAGGCGACCAGGAACGTCCTCCACCCAGCTGACGAGCCCCAGGCCTCCTTTCAGTGATCCTCCAGTCCATTAGAAAAGGGAAAGAGGGATGAGGACTGCGCTCCCTGCTCAGCTTAGGACTCATGCCTGGAGCCTCACATTGAAATCCACAAAGCAGCAAGAGTTGCTCGGCCAGAATAGATTCCACATCGAGTGGTTAAAGCTTGACGACCGTCCCCACTGATCCAGATGTGCTTCAGGGTTTCTCTCCCCCAGCGAAGCAGGGAATTGAGTCAATGAATGTCTCCACTTAAGTGAAAAGAAATGAACGCATCTATATAAAGTGGCAAATGGAGGAATGTAAAGGATGTATCCACCTGAGGAGGACAAAGGGCTTTATTAAGGTCTTCATTCAAAGGCCACGTGAAGTTTAAGTGAAGACTGTCATCAGCTAACTGCTGCATATTGATCCGAGAAGATGAGACGACACCAGAGGTCGGACTCAATGCAGCAGAAGACAAAGATCCAGTTTATCTTCTGAACACTCTTTGTGCCGTAAATGTGTTTTTATGTCACGCACTAATCGAATTTTAGCTTTTCAGGGTGGGGAATTTTTTTTTTTTAATGGTGCAAATCGAAGAGAGCATGAGCAGAACTGTTGGGCTCTTCACTCATTTTGCATTGATAACATAAAATTTAATTTTTAGGGGCGGGACTTGTATAAATCATCAGTCTCTTCATGTTGTTGTTCTATGTGAAAAACTGACCTTACTATGCCTGCAGGACGTTTTTAATAGTCACCTGTGGTTTATTCAGGTAGTTTTATGTGCAATCTGTTTACAATCTGGTCAGAAGAAGTGGAGCATTTACAAAAGACTTCATTCAAAACAATCCCTGACGAGACCCCCTGACACTGAGCTGTAATAATTATGTGTCTGGCATTTAAAATTGGATATAATATCCAACTAAATTTGTTATTTGTTGTTGGTTTTCTTGCAAAAATGCTCCTCCAACATACATGGATGCAAAAAACAAAAAACACACAGCATTTCCTACATGGAGAGGCACTTGATCTCTCCAGCAGCCATCTTTTGAACCGTAACATCGAGTGCCAGTTCACGCAGTTGACATGTTGCTCCAGGCGGCGGGCGCCCTTTTTCCATCCAGACAACAGGCTGCTTTTAAAGCACGTCCGGAGTGTCCGACGCTTACGTGTCCTGCTTCCACAGCCCTTCATGCCAAAGAGCAGACACACACGACTCCATTCTGGCTCAAAAAACGCACTCGTTTTGAGCTATCGAGAACAATTTTTTATTGTGTTGCAGGATTTCCAAATGTCATCAGTGACACTGACACAACACAGACTCCCCGATGCAGGAGAAAAAATATTTTGTATAAATCTTAAACAGTTCAAATCCTCTTTTTATTAAAAAACTGCAGTGATGCAACAAGACAAGGCAACAGTCAACATTTAACTTATTATTTCTGAGGTGTGCGTTGTCACAGAGGAGTATGAAAACTGTCAATGTTAAACACACACAGGTTTTATAAGGAGAAACAATCAGCCAGTGATTTGTTCATCTTTAACAGTCATACCTTTTTTTTTCCTACAGAAGTGCCTGCTCTGAAGCTGTTTTTTTGGACTCTACTTTTAAAAAAAAAGAACAGTTAAAGGAATATTATAAGAACAGCACAGGTAGTTTTGTGTCTGTATGATCCTCTCGCTCTACCATGAATAAACATTGGTACATGTTACTTAAATCATGAAGTTGTCAACATTAATGCATAACTGAGTATTTTAAGGTATTTAGAGAATATCATAGGTCGAAGAACAAACTGACATGAGGAAGAAAAAAGCCACCATTAGAAATCTGTTTGCTAATCAGCACCATGGACAGCATCATTGATTTATCAATACACAGCACGATCAGGCGACTGATATTTCAGAGCAGTGGTTAGGGTGATGGGCTCAGACATTTACAAACCTCAATAAGATAAACGATCAATGAGTCAGTATGTCAGGATGCTCTGCTCCTGCACTCTCTCTGTTGGCAAGGGGGATGAATTTTGGTCAATTTGCTAACAAGGGGGACAGTTTCCCCCCTCATATCTATCCATCCATTATCTGAAACCACTTATCCTGAGCAGGATTGTGGTGGGATGCAGCTGATCCCAGCTCCATGCTCAGGTCGCGAGTTCGACATCGGGTCGAGACTTGAAGACAAACAACGTTTCACTCTCACTTTCACACATGTGGGCAATTTAGAGTCCCCAAAAAACCAAAACTGCCTGTTTTTGGACTGTGAGAGGAAGCTGGAGCCCCTGATTTATTGTGTACTGGATATAACACAAAGGTCAATCATTCATGATTTTTTGTGAGTGTTTATCTCTGTAAAATCCACTTTTTTACCATAAATTCACTGATTATATGTGACAACTCATGATGTGACAGATGGATCTAACAACAAATAATCAGTATTTTTTGTAATTCTATTAAAAAAAGACAATATTTGCTGCTCAGATCTTCATATTTAAGATTCATGCGTCAAAATGTGCATAAGAAGATCACAGATCGCAGCACAGAACTCTTGTTCATTGTGTTGTTCATTAGGGAAGACTTTGACTCGGGGATCAAGTTTAAACGTACAACCTTGAAGGATCAAAGTTGTAGCCATAACAACACGTCAGTCACGAAGCCAACCACTACATCCACTTACAAGGCGTGTTTTTTAATGGTTGGATCGGCTGTTTGTATTGCTTTTGGCCTTTGGTTCATTTCACTTTGGCCATTTAGCACATTTTTGAAAATAAGGATCTTCCTTTTTTTAAAAAAAAAGAAAACACAGACCAAAAAATGTAACCATTTCAAGCAGTTTGCAATAACATTTCCTCATACTGGAGCCTCTCCGGGCGACCTGCACTGCTCTCCGTTACACTCCAGAGTTTACGTGAGTTCACACACTGAGCGCGTTCACCTCCACCATGCAACGGAGCCGATCACATCCAGCCAAACAGCACACCTCGCTCGCGTTTTTGCCAGCAATATTTATTAACAAAGACCTGACAAAACAGAGATAAATCTGGAGTTGGGAGGGAGGGGTTTAATTTAAATCATTTCATTCTGGACCACATTTAGTCCTCCTCCGCTGATTCTGGTTTGTGTTTGAACAACTGGATTTCATCAGCGGCGGCGCACGGCGAGTCTGCCAGCAACCTCAGACGAGAAACCCCTTCACTTAATGTCAGCACAGCAGGTTGAGCTCCGGCTCTGGTGCGCTGATCCGCAGAGCGAGCTCACTCGACAGCACACACACACACACACACACACACACACACATCCTCTTCAAATCCACATCCTATTTGTGATTCAGCTTGTCAAACATGCGTTGCACGGAGGAGCTTCTATTTTGATTTGCTCGAGTAGTATTTTGACTGAGCGGAGAAGTGTGCGAGACTCCGCAGATGATGAAAACTCAACCCTTGCTGGTAATTAAAGCTCGTTCTTCAGGCTCGCTGCAAGTGTTGGGGGTAAATTCCGACAGATTGGCATTTTAAATGCATGGAGGTGTGTTTAAGTCAAGTCTTTCCATCATACTGGAGCTTATTAGAAAGATCTTGATTGCACCTCTCCATCCTTCTCTGTTTGTTCCTCTTGGCTCAGGGTTTTAGCTTAAATGTGGATTTTACATTTAATGCTATGGGACAAAGATGACAGCCATGCTGAACGTGGAACATGCATGGGAAAGCGGGTTTGTTTTTCCACAGCTGCCGATCACAGGGGAGAAGTTTAGCTCCCAATTTTTTCTTTTTTTTGAAATGAAATGTTTTTACTGCGGGAGAACTTACAGTAATTCCCAGCTATAAATGGGGCTGGTGAAAATTTGACAATCTGCGAGTCAGCTTTGCAAAATCCCCACCTGTGCGAAGCAGGAATGTTATTCAACAGAAAAGAGTGAGTGTGATTTCCCGTCAAAATATTTTCAAAGTAGGTAAGGCATAAAATTGCGGTCGCTGGCGTTGAAAGCTTTGTCCCACAGACTGCAGGTGGAATTTACATATATTAAGTCTGGAAAACAAGTGAGATTCATGGCTGGCTTTGACATAAAAACCTGTCCTCTCTCTCTTTTTTCCTCCCTCTGTGCTCCCTCAGTCTTTTTTTCTCTCTCTCTCTATCTCACAGACAGCTTTGCTTGTTCCCGATTGCTCATGTGTGGCAGCAGAGCTGGATGGAAAACATATTGCTCCATCGATCACGTCCCCATTCTTCTCAGCGACACACACTCGACTCGGAGGTCGTCTGCGACCGAGGCCGCATTCGGTCGGCAGCTTGTGTGAAAATGTAAAGATGACAAATATTCCTCTGAATAGACGCGGAGCTACTTCAAACTGTACCAATTCCAATATCCTGTTCTCATTCAAATCATGTTTCCCCTCGTTGGCAGTCCCCTCAGCTGACAGTGTGCAGACAGTATCTTAACGCACAGACCGAGGAGTTGGTGCTATGTTCAAACAAAGCTCCCCCTCTGCTCCCCTGTGTTACGCCAACAGATCAAATGAAAAAGATACAGCGAGAAGAATGAGGAAGATGTCATTTTTTATCAATGTCTGGCTGATGTATTCAGGAATTTCTGCCTTTCAAGTCTTTGTTGAAGCGCCATGCCCACGCTAGCACTGCAAAAAGAGAAAGACTTTCTCCTTTTCCCCCTTTTTTTTTTTTTTTCTTTTCCCTGGCTGTTATGTGTGACACACAAACTTGGCTGCGGCCCCAGCTGTAGCCCCTGGGTAGTGCATATGTCACCCATTTGTACTCCAGATCCAAGCTAAGGCCAAGTGTGAATGGAGGGAACACTTACTCGTTTTTCTCCAGAGCCAAGAGCAGCTGTTCACCTTCCGCTTCAATCAGGAGCTTCAGCGATGCAGGGTGACTCTGATGAGACAACAGACAGGAGATGGGATGAGAGAGATTGCTTCTGCAGGCAGGCAGATAGCATTTTGATTAAGGGGGCGGGGTGGCTAGGGATGCCCAAGTGTTGCAGCTTTAGTTAGCATGGTTCAAATGAAAGAAAATAAATGAAATAGATGTTTGTGTGTGGCTACGAAATAAAAAAAAAAAACAGCCAATAGTTTTTTTTTTTTTGAAAACCTCAGTGACAGTCCTGATCACACTACGGCTGAGCCACCCAGCGTTCTGAGAAAAACACACACAAGATGACTGTTTTCAATTGATGCGAGCGGTTGGGAAATCCACATGAAGTGACTTTGTTTCTAAGAACAAGAGCTGAGAGGATTAGCTTTATGTTTCTATTCCATTTGACATTAATCCCGCACAAAGTCACGAGTCTTCGCACCCCTGAGTCACAGCACCGACAGGGACCGCGTGTGTCTTTTCAGAGTCAGATGAAGAGGCGCAGACTCATACATCACTTCTGTCAGTCACGCTGGGCGACAAATGCCCACACACACACACACACACACACACACACACACACACACGTCAACACAAATCCTCCCTTCTTGTCCTGCGTTTCACTCTGAGTTAGAAAGAGAAACACACACACACACACACAAAAATCCTCCAACATTCTCTATATCATCAGGCCACCACACACACACACACACACACACACACACAGACGTTTCACACATGTGGTTCAATCTGGGTCAACTGTGGAAAAGCGGTGCAGCTCTCGGTTAAGTCATCCATCACCCCCCGTGGAGAAGAATGTCTAGTGGATCATAAGAGGATATGGAAGCAGAACACTTAAGGTTTTAGGCAGTATCATTGCACAAGCCGTGTGGGACTAAAACTTCCTGCTACTTTTCCGTTCTGACAGCTTTCTATATGCAGGCTCTGACCTTCCCTCGCACTGCACAATGTTTATGACAACTGCCATTCACAGCTTCGGGGTAAATATGGAAAGTCAGAGCGTGTTTGAGCTCGTTAATAAGGAGACAGAATATTCAAATTAGCACTAATTTTCACCCTCATCGTGAAAACTGTGCAGTCTGAGGTTTTGTTTTGTATTTTTCGGGGTAAAAACATCCCAAAGAAACCTTGTGGCACCTTGTCTGTTTGGTTAGACCTGAACAAATTAATTCACAAATGAATTGACTCAACAACACAACCTGCAAACACAAGCTGTGTGTGTGTGTATTTTTTTTTGTAAGTGTGCCTGGCAGCCATGCATTTTGTTTTTGTAAAGTCTGGGATTAGAACACCAAACAGAGCCAAGGATCCCAGATTTCAAACATTTCAATAATGTTCCAGTGGGATTTGTAGTGTTTCCTTCCCTTTTTAAGATGCAGATATTGTACAGCTGTCTTTGCTTGAAATGCACTGAAGTGAACACAAAGAGGCCATGTCTGTCTGTCTGTCTGTCTGTCTGTCTGTCTGTCTGTCTGTCTCTGCCTGACTGTATGTGGTGGCTGATTCTTGTCTCTGAGACGTGAGCAGGATTCATCTAATCAAGAATAAGATGCAACATGTGGTTTCATTTACACTTAAATTCAAACAAACTGTTTTCTCAATAAATTCAGAAGAAATCTCAGTTAATTTAGGGCATGAATGGATCAATGTATGAAACTGGAGTTGAGAAATGAGAAAGCCATCTAATATTAGGCTTAGCATGAATTCACAGTATACAATATGTAGCTTTGAATTCACTTAGATATAGTCAGCACTAAATTCAAGACATAAATGTCAAGCCAATCCTAAAATCAATTCAATTAACATTTTATCTGATTTTGAATGTTTGTGCAACAACTTTAAGAGTAAAACTAGATTTTAAAAGATCAAAATTGTTCCTAAATAAACCATGTAGACTGCTTACCAAGAAACCAAGAGGTCACTGAGGTCATTCAGCAAAGTGCTGCTTTCACCAGTTATACACATGCAACACATATTGGTCCATGCTGGTCCATTATTTTGTCACATGAAGATGGTATTACTTATATTTCTAATGTATTATGATCATCATGATGAGAGGTAAAAAGCTGTGATAACTGCCCCGGTTTAAAACTCCGAC
>JAPZDZ010000014.1:6313021-6332009 GCA_029783805.1 Acanthurus tennentii | reverse complement strand
CCACGTCCTGTCAAGTTTCCCTCCTTTTGTGATTACCTGCCCTGATGTGTTTCACCTGTGTTGATTGTCCAACCTGTGTCTTATTATCCTTGTGCATATATAAACTGTGTTTCTGCTTTGTCCTTGTCAGATTGTCTGTTGTTGCTCCTCTCTGTTTCTGTCATTGTTCCTGTGCACCATGTGTCGTCTTAGTTTGTAGTATTTGGTTTTTTAGTCATTTTGATTTTTCTATTCAGTGAAACTTTGCATTTTTGGGTTTTCAGAACCATTAGCCTTTTTCAAGTTTAGTCTGCATTTGGCTCCTTGTTTTCGTAAACCCTGACAATATCACTGGAAGTCCTCTGCAGGGGACCATTAACACCAAGTTTAATGACAATATGCTCAAGTTAAGACAACTTTATCAACAGCTTTCTCCACCTGGGGTCTGAGCTGGCTGAATGGTTTCCAGTCTTGTCCCACAAGCTGAAGAGGTACTGTGGTCCCATAGTGTTTCTGCTTCACTGTTGGTCGGTGCTGAGCAGCCGTGCTGAAGAGCTCCTCTGCAAGAGAAAATAGAGACACCATGTGAGAATAGACAGAAAACTTCAAAGTTCTCCTTCCTCTTTTATTCCAAAATCCTTTCAGCATCAGTAAAACCAGACCGCGTCCATCTTTGTCGACACAAACAATGGGAACATTTTTCTGAGCTGATTTTTCAACAGAAAACAATGACAATGAATCCCTTCCTGCAATTAAAGGCCCGAGCCTGGTGCTCATTAAGAACATCAGGATGCAACCTGACAGTGCAGCTGCCTTGTAATATAATGTGTCTATGAAATAAAATAATAACAGTATAAAAATATTCGGTGTGTCATGGTTTCTCTCTGTGTCACAGCACACAAATAAATGCTCTCTGGATGGTTTTGTTTTTAATTATCTGAGCTGAAGAACTGCCATATTTGTTCTTCCTGAACATATGTTCACCTCAGCTGAATGAGGTTTGATCCCTCCGCCATTAAGACGTAAATACGACAGCAGTGATCAGAGCTCTCACACATCCAGCCATGAGAGCTGTTAGCCTGTGGCGAAACCGTTACTCCCTCCTCTCTGCCGCTCAAGCTGCATAAATCTCCACAGTTCTTCTGGAGTTTTTTTGAGCGAAGAGGAGCTGGGGTTGCTGTGATAACTCCTAACACGGGGGCCAGTGTCCAGGATGCAGTGCGGGGATTTAGACGTAGCTTTGGGGCATTGTTCCCAGCATGCTTTTTATCTGCTCTCTCTCTCTGTTCTAACAGGGGGTTTTAACTGAGCCTCCCCTCCCAATGGAGCTGTGGCTGTGCTGCCAGTCGTTTAAGAATATATCCTTCCTTCAAATCCAATACTGACGTCCCAAAGCGTACCGGCAGAAAAACAACCACTACACCCGAACAAACGTGCCACTTACAGCCGAGACGGAAGCTGCAATCGCTCTAAAGAGTATATCATGAGCTCGCAGAGAGTCAGGATGCAATAGTGAGCCACTGGAGGACATCACTAACAGGGTTCCTGAAGTAATCAGCTCCCCGCAGCGGGGAAGCCGTTTCAGAGCTCGGGTCTCTTACTAAAAAAAACAGCAGGGGGGGTTTTAGAACCATTTGTTTCAGTGCAAACATCCTAAATCAAATGTTTGCTTGTTTTTCCTGTTTTCTTCCACTGACGCTCCATTGATTCCAAACAGCAGGGAAACAGATTCAGTCTGAGGATGATGTCAAGTTATTTTGCGTGTGGTCTGAGCATTATTTATGTATGTTTGGAAACTCTGTTACACTTTAATCTGAAATGCCATTTCAAACACGTATAAACACGAAACACACTCGCCGGGACGCGCTCATCAAAGATTATTATTATTATTGCCAGCAGATTCAAGGCTTTTTCCTTCGAGGTTCACATCCCTTCTGTCTCTCTGTACGCATGACTCACCCAGCTGAAACTGCTGAGTCTGCTTATTATCCGGCATTAATAACACAGGTCAGGCAGAGTGCTCCCCAGCTGAGCTTTGTTCTGGTTCTCCTCTGAGGAAACCACCATTCTGGAGTTCATCACGGAGCCGCTCCAGCTGATAGCGGAGAGCCGGAGGTGACCAGCTCAGCAGTCTTCAGCCGGCTCGAGCCTGATGATGAGAAACAGGCTCCGGCAAGGACGGGGCAGCATCACACACACACACACACATATACACACTCAAAAGCAGGAGAAGCATCCTACCCTCATTAGTCCTAGAAAACCACTACCGTCTGGGGGAGGTGGGCACGCTGAGTAAGGGAACGCATGACAACCTCGGTGAAAAGTACGGCTGGGTAAACATAACAGATGAGAGGGGGGAAAAAAAGAAAAAACAGAGAGAAGTTTGGACTGATAAAGGTCGGGGCCACATTTGCGGTTCAGCCCATTTATGAGGCGTGCACGCTCACACACAGATGGAACGGCCGTCGTCTTTTTTTCTGCAGCATCGACTTTGAAACGCCAGTTCAAAACTACACAGCGTTTGGTCGCCTGACTTCAAAGCATGCGAGTGAATAACCATTTTGTTAATGCGGAGGGCTGTGAGGTTTAATTCCCTGCTTATAAATGGCTTTATATTAGTGGAAATAGTCTGCTGGGTCATTTTATTTCCACGTGCTTTGGGAGAGACATTTGGTAAAGTTGGAGCGCGGCGGGGCTGTGGTGTGTGTGTGTGGAGTGTGTAAGTGGCTTTTGTTAGCCTGAAATGTTATAAGAGCCACCAGAAGCATTAGGGGAGTGGTAAAAAAGTGGCACCAGAACCTAAGGCCTTATTTATACGTTCAATAAAGGAGAGTGTAAACAGAGGTCTTAATAAAGTCGAGTTCTGGCCGTGATCAGCTCCCTTTATGCTCCGGTGTACACAAGGAGAGTTTGTGCCGTTTATATGGCCTCAATAAAGTCGATGCTACGTCGGAGGATTGTGTGTCTTTGTGCGCGGAAAAGTGACTGTGGGTGTTTGTTCGCGTGTGGGAGACTGAAAGGTGAAACACACCCAAGACTGGGTGAAGTCGTAACTTTTGCTTAACCTAAAAGTGTTCGTTAGAAGAAAAAAACTACATTTATCATGCACTTCATCTGTGCAGCCATTGTTTTGTTGTTTTTTGAAACTGTAATACGTGATTGTAGCTTAGCAGCGGTGTAGCATTTTCAGCGTGAACTGATGGATTTGCAGGTCAAACGGCTCTTAACTTTTCAAACATCTAGGTCAGAAGTTCTAGTGGAGGGATTGGGATCACCCAAGGAGTCACCAGATGATTCACAAAATGAGAAAAAAAAGGAAAAAATAAATACACAATGCGCTGTTTTAAAATGTTCTCAAGTATTTTCTGTTTTTTCATGTGGGATGACTGTGGAATGGCCTGTGTCCCTGCTAAAAAAGTTGCACTCGAACGCACCACAAAGACCAGCAAAACCAAAACCCATGCTGCGGCTGCGTGATAGGAAATAACTTTCCTCACCAGCAGATGGTGATAATCTGTATTCATCATTCCAAAAAAAAAAAAAAAGGGAAAACTGGAAGACCGGAGACTGCAAATGCACAAAACGGTTGTTATGATAAGCAGCGTTTTCTGCCAGTTCTCACACAGAGCTGACATCTTCTCAGTCATGCTCATCAGTTTGTCTTCATTGAGGAGGGTCGTGTGTTCGTGAGAATATCGGAGCAGATAAAACAGTTGTTCTTGACAGCAGTTCAATCACCATATTTCATTCATTTTTTCCGACATATTTTGGCCTGTTTCGGGCTCTACATCTCGCCGTCTAGCCGGAAAAACTAAATCAATGCTTGCCGGCTCGGTTTACACTTTCTCTTGGTAATTCACCATGAATCATTCCCGCTTTTCCCCAACTTAATGTGTTCTCCACAGCCCATGAGCTGCTGGTCCCAGGGAACTGATGACCTTCCTCGGTTCTCTGCAGATCTTATAACGTCCTTTCACAACACCCTTCCCTTCCCTTTCACCCCCTCATTCTTTTCCACCAAAACAAACCAACAACTGTTCGGCTTTATTAAACCCCAGAGCCTGCTTTTCTTGCAACCGACCGCAACTTTCTTCTCGACAGGCAACCGTGAAATAATGTATTCATAACAATCTCTGCTTTTCCTACACAAATGGCATGCTGTTCCCTTCATCTGCGCTCTCGATGAGGCCATGCCCCTCCCACCCCCCACCCCAACATGTGCACAGGTCCCCATTGAGATGTGGAATACAGGCCGCACATACATGAACCTCTGAATAAAAAGCCCTCCTGATCACGGTCACCCTCGCCTGATGGCTGCCGCAGCAAAACCACACAAGGACACACACTCCAAAGTCACTTTGATAGCAATTCTCTCCAATGAAAAACATCCCCTTTGGCAGCTTCAGTGAGACTCTTTGACATGCAAAATCCCTTAATGGTATAAAAACAAGTGCAGAGGAGACGCACTTCAGATTATTCTTTGGACTGTTTGACACGGGTTGACACTGTTTGTTACACAAACCTCTAGAAGGAAATGGGAAATAAGAGCATGTGGAATGAATTAAGGCGGAGTGATGAGTCAAATTTGGCCCGTTCGGAGCAGAACTCTGACACAACAAAGACAAAAAAAAAAAAAGAAAACGGTGCGCACGCATGAAAGTGTGTTCTTGATAAAGCAAGTCTGACGGAATGATCAGTTTTTCTGCATGAGGAGAGTGTATCCAAAGTCATTTTCTATCCAGTTTCAGTGGATGTCTTTAATCAAAGGTCTGACTGGACTGGGGACACGATCCAGCAAAGTTTCCGAGCCAAAAGTTGGTCTTGACATCAGCTCAGAGGGGAGAAAACTTGGTTAATGTTTATGGCTATTGTCCATTTAACAAAGAGTGATTGACAGGCTTTTCCCGAATTCAATTTATCCTTAATCAGAGCGGGCAAATTATGCTAATTCAAACAGAATGGTGATGGAGAACAGAATGATGAATGATACACTGGAAGGAAGAACCATCAAGAAGACTCTTTCATAAAGGACCTTGGAGACAAAAGCAATGAACTCTGCAGCCTTTCCTTATTTCTTCCTCTCCTTCATCATCTCTGGACCATCACTAATCACTTTTTAATTAGTGACAGTTCAGTTCCGGAAAAATTTGAAGAATCCTATATTCCATGAAAAGTATGAAAATGGAAAAATACCAGAGACATCAAGTTGTTTGTATTCCACTCCAATTAATTAATGCAGTCTAGTAATTCATTAGTAGAATTCTAGAGAATTATTCATCAACATTTTTAGTCATGTATGAAGAAAAATGTCACAAAGTTAATCACAAGATCCCAAAACCATAGACGACATCCTCAGATTGCTTGTTAAGTGGCATAAAGAGTCTCTTCTTCTTGTAATTACATTTAAAAAAAATACAAATCCTCAAATTTCAGCAGCATTTTTGTGACATTTTTCTTCATACATGACTAAAAGAAAAATTTTTAGCATTTTTATGTTTTTTTTAATGTAATTACAAGAACAAAAGCCTCTTTGTGCTACTAAACAAGCACTTTGAGGATGTCGTCAGTGGTTTTGGGATCTTGTGATTAGCATGTATCTCTATTTCCTGCCATTTTATAGGCTTAAATAATACACAGATTAATCACTGATCAAATAATTATTACTCGACGCCCTAAATGATGTAAGACAGAGAAAAAGGCATGTATTTGGAAACAGGAGCTTGCTCCATGTAGTTAGAGTGCAGGGTTCATCAGGATTACAGAGCAAAGGTGAAAAGTGCCTGCTAATCTTGGCTCGACTCCACAGTAAACATCGGACTCATTTGGGGGTTTTTATGTTAACACCCTTCAGTTCGCATCAGAAAACACAGAAACCTGCAGGTAAAATGAAGGCAACAGGGATCTGTACAAACTGCACAGTGTGTCTCCTTATATCAAATCTAATTAGGCAGCAATGAGAGTTGTTAATGGTTGGATTTATGGGTCCATGATTTTTTTTTTTCAGGGTCATAATCGAGCAAGTTTAACGTGAGGCTCCCTCTTCTGGTCAGTAGCTCTTTTGTCTTCCTGTCTCCGTCTTCCTACCCCCACCTGGTACACTGAACTCATTTACTGTCACCAGCCTGATGTCAGCACATAATTACGCTATGGGAAATAGATGGTCTGCAGCAAAAAAAACATTCCCGTTGGCTCAGCAGGAGGTTAATGTTGTCCGAGAAGCGGTGCAGTTACGTCGTCCCTGCTGCGAGGGCGGCGCTCGCCGCCTGGCGTGGAGCCTGCGTGCCTCAGCAACAAAGGTCAGAGTCGCAGAGCTCCTGGAGCAGAGCTGTGTGAAAGCTTGTTAATATGGTCCCTGTGATGGATTTCATTTACAGCGTCCTGGAACTCCTCTCTGTCATGGGAAGCACATGTCTGGCTTACATTCAAAGCACAAAAAAAAAACAACTAAAAAACAAAATGTAAAGCCAAAGCAGAGAGACAAGAGGAGGAGAAAAAGAGGCTGCTAAATCACTGTGGATCTTAAAGTTATTGCACAGTTTGCTTTGGGACAATCTCATTACCTCAGATGACACAGTGTCCTTAAATATTACTGAGGTCAAGGACTTTAACAAAGACATAACAGTGTGTGATGACAGTGAAATTGCTCTGACACTTAACTTGATTAATCAATAAGCTGATTGATCAGAAAATTATGAGATACTAATAATATTTCTGCTCCATGCATTTGGGTCATTCATCTAAAAAAGTTCAAACATAAATTTTTCTGGCACACGGAGGTGACGCGGAGATCAAAAAGTCATTTGCAGTCTGGATTTATTCGTTCGTCCTCTCATGTTACTAATTCGCTCTTTTGATTTAATGATTCGTGCTCTTGCGTAAGTCATCTATGTGGATGTATGAGTTTTGGTTTTCTTCCTCAGCAACACCCTCCCAGGCTCCATACAAGTGCGAGGATTTTTTCCTGTCAACATGGTAAATCGTTCTTTTTGTCATTTTTTTGGACTTTTGTCCAGACAAAACAAGCAATTTAAAGGGATCTGCATGAGTCGTTGAAATGAGCCATAATTTACATCAAAAACTTCTACTGTTTTCCTTTGTATATAAAGTGTAATATAACAAATTGTCCTGGTTTACAACAGATTCTTGTCCCTGACTCCTATTTTTTTACTTTTTTTTGCTATTCACTGATTTTTTAATTGCAAACAAATACATTTACACAGACGAACCGAAAAGTGTGATTTCAGTTTCTTGCAAACAAAAACTGTGTGACACAAGATGAATGTACTTATTCATCAACATTAAAACTTCATGTTTTTTTTTCATAAAACAATTACCTAAATGGTTACATGAAATTCACAATCACGCAACTTAGCGGTTTCCATCAGCTATTCAGAAAATTTTATCCTTTTTTTAGCTAATTTTTATGGTTTTGCTGTTTGTTTGATTTCTTATTCAGTCTAACCTCTTTCAAACCTCTTTCTTATTAAAAGATAAAGCCATTTTCAGCAAGAAAGTCTGTTTAAACTAATGTGTGCTAATTATTCAGCGCTAAATGAAAAGCTAGCAACTAGCTAACGCCTGTCCAATGAAAGTAGCGCAACTGGCTAACTTTGAGCTAACATAGAGCCTACTGTAATCTAAAAATATTTGGTTGTAAAGTTCAGTATTGTTCTCGGGAGATGATGGAGAATAAAACAGACCTAAAGGGAGAGTAAAAGTTGGACTTACAATTCATTTGTCTGGAAGACGGAGGTGGAACTGAAATGCTAATTACAGCCACCAGGGGGGCAATCAAGATGTTTTGACTTCAGTTTTGAGGAGCTGTCATGTCATCCTTCTTTTTACAGTCAATGAAACACATGCAATACCTTACTGACATGTTAGCCAAAACTATTTTATAGGGTGATAATGTAACTTTTTTACAGCAGACATTTTGACCTGTTGTAGCAGAAACGGCTCCGGCAAAACTGCATCCGTGAGTGGAACTAATTTTCCGTGAGCACCGTTCCAGTGAACCAGCATGCAAAGTAGCTTTATTTATTTATCATATTTCACCTTAAAAAGTCCAAAAAAACAGAACACAAAAGCAGACCAGAACAGGCTTAGAAACTGTCAAGGATCTTTTTTGAGGGGGGGAGTTGAGTGGAACTTGAACTAACCCAGATACTGTAGATTTGAAACTGAGAAGCGAAATCGGAGCCAACTGGGCCCTCAGACCAGACAAGAGAGAAGACGCTTTAGGAGAGCTGTGCTGAGCTCAACTCTGACCTGTCTGGGTGTGAAAGTCCAATGAGAAAGTCCAGAGCCAGCGTCAGGTTTCAGCTCGTGTGTTAAACTATTGTTGGGGATACGAGGAAGCCCGGAGGGGGGGGGGTCAACTGAGTCCAAGGCAGCTTGGAAGAAATGAATGCAGCACATGGAGGGTCATGCCACATGAGCACAGTCCAGCTGTTTTCCCCCTTCCTTTTTATAAATATCCCCGCTGCGGAAAAGCAACTGGTTGATCAATCTGTCTTAATGCACAAACACACCAAGTCGGCCAAGTCCTCTTACCAGCCTCTTGGGTCTTAACTATCCTGAACAAGTCATCTGGAAGATCTGAAACCATTCATACTGAAAAGACACTAAGTGGCTCTGACTTGAGATGGGTCACATCATGGTGATAATGTCTCTCTGAGGGAGGACGCTGATGGCTAAAGGAATGTTTTACTACGGTCCAAAAATACATTCTCGGCTCAACTTTCATTTGTCCAAGCGTGCAGCACGCAAGCTGCATGCAGCGCTCGAGGCGGAGAGAGTCGTGTTGGCTGAAGCAGTACAGCTGGCTAGTAAACACCGTCTGACACCAAGTGTGTCAACCTTCGGAGGAAATCATTCACAAATGATCCCCAGCTAGGACAGGAACATGCACAAGACAGACAGGAAGAGGAAAACTGACAAGAGAGCACAAGGAGCGGTGTCATGAAATATGCATGCCAACATGACGTCGCATGGAGCTGAGCTGCTCCGTCTTTTCTTAGCAGCCTTGACTTCCTGACAGCAAAGACAAAAGTGCACCGTCTGGAAGCAGAGACACTTAGAGAGGAGCACTAATCATTCTTCATCATTATGCTTAAACATCAATTAAGGTGCAATAAATTATATTCACAAATCCAAATTTATTTTGTCTATAAATAGTCCAAAAAATGTAAAAAAATTCAACTAATAAGTTCAAAGAGTCCAATAGTCCAAAACATATTCAGCTTAAATTGATATGAGACAGCAAATTTAAACATTTAAGAAACTGGAAACAGCAAATATTTGTCATTTTTACTTGTGTTAATGATCTAAATTATCACAAAACTGAAGTTTTTGAGCATTAAATGATGGTTTCAGCATTCACATGAACTTTAGCATCAGTGAATTTCACACCATTTGATTTTTTTTGTCTTTTAAACATTCCTCTATCTCCTGTATTTATTCACACTGTCCCCTCCATCCATTTGCCTCAATCAGCTCGTATAACCTCAGGCAGGTAAATAACCTGCCAACACCAGAGTCAGCCCCAGACTCTCCCAACCATACACACAGATGAACTGCTGATGATGGCTTTCGACGGGTGCGAGCCCATGGGAACGAGCACATCAAGGCCATCTTCTAAAGACGACGAACTTGTTGATGAATAAATGAAGAACTTCTTCGCGCTTTGACTCTCCCACTTTCACACATTTGGCCTTGCTGGTAATTAATTCCCAGGATTCCACAGTGAGTGTCGTGACTGGCAGCGTGTTGCGATCTAAAACAGCGTTCTGCTCCTCCACCCACCACTGTTGCAACATGCTGTGTGTAGCGTCCTTGTTTAATCTCACCTAAGGCATGAACACTGGTGACTGAGGAGTCATGAGCTGCAGCCCAGAGGGTTGCAATCACAGTGTGACACAAACACACACACACGAGCATGGACACAAACACACTCAGACACCACATCTGAGCATTCCCCCAGAGCTCTAAAACAACCCTTTTCTTCATTTGCAGCCTGCATGTCATGAGCATAATAAAAAAAATAGTGTAATTTACAGGGTTTTTTTAAATGCTACTTGACTTTTTTTCAGTTTAAACCAACAATGGGACTTTTATTTTATGTGTTCTACTGAAATGACTCTGGATTTCATGCATATTTGAAAAAAAAAAAACTGCTGCTGTAAAATGTTTGAAGTGCCTTGAAAAAGAAAAAAAAAACTGAAGTACCAATGAAATGCCTCCAGTGCTGCCACTGATTACCAAAAGGAGTTTCAGCATCATCAATTATACAGCGGCTCCTCTTCTAGGAGAAACGCGCTGGATGGACTGCGAGCTGAAAAAATGTCATGTTCTGCTTCTCACACGCAGCTGGGTGAGAGACTGACAGAAAATGCATGAATTCAGACAGCTCGTTTGCACAGGAGATGTTTCATTCTGCCTCCAAACATGTGTTACAGATCTGCAAGTGTGGTGTTCTAACAAAGGGCTTCATAAAACATAACGTACCCAAAAAAGCAGCCAGAGGGGAGACATGAATGAAAAATAAGCAGAGAAATGGATACATCGCTGCCAAAATGCACAATGACAAATGCGGACAGAGTGATTTTAAAACGCACAGTGAAGATTTTTCTTCATGTTTCCAGATGCAGCTGATATTAAAGCAATTAAGAAACAATCTATTTGCTGTTTTTGCGCATTTATCTCTGCAAGCCTGATAAATCGTACATCTTCACCTCTTCTTCACCTCTTACCTTCAGCAGGTCTGGAGCGCAGGCTGTCACACACCGATAAGGAGACAGATAAAGCCTGAAGTGCTGTCAAAAACACAAAGTTCACACTCCGGCTCCCGGGATTCATGATGCCCGGCTGAAGCGTGGACGGGACTGGCCAACAGTTTCACTGCAGCGCAATCATCATACAATCACAGTCCACCAACAGCTGATGTGCAGGAGCCCCCCCAGCCCCGACACACACACGCACACACATACACACACACACACACACACCGCACAAAAAAAAAAAATAAAAGTGACTTCCTGAAATATGATCAAGTCTATGAGCGCTGCTTTAGGAAATCCCGACGACAGCTGATTCAACTCGGTGCGCTCTCCCCATTCAGAGACGTCCAAGTCACAGGCGGCAGCGCGCAGAGAAAAAAGTGTGAGAAACGGGAGGAAAATGAGCAGCGAGCGATGGAAACGTTGACAAATACACAAGCTGCTGTTGTCTCTGTCGCCCACTGGAATGACATCAATTCCAGGGCAATTACTGAAGAGAAGTGTTGTCTTATGAGCGGGCACCATGTGCTTCAATGAAACGCTCCGCGAGGTCCTAAAGCCACCACCAGCGCCTCCAATCAGTGAACGAGCTGCATTAATTTACCAGAGACAAGAGCAGTACTACTTCCGGTTTTTGCTTGCTAAAATAAAACACCAAAATGACCTTTGCAGACACTTTCTCAATGAAGTTTGCAAAGTGAAGTTAAAAGAAAGAGCATATAAAGGCTTAAAAAACCTCTTTGGGTATATTATGTTTTCATATTGTCCTGTCAAAGTCTAAACAACAGAATACAACTTCAGTGAGCTAAAATGTTTACTGTTGACTTTGTAATCTGAGTACCTTCTCAAGAGATTTGACTTTGTTTGCATTGTGAGATGCAGTTAATAGTCTGAGAGAAAAGACAGAAGACTACATTCTCTTTATTCAGGTTGTTTAATTAAGAAAAAGATGGGAAACATTTGCAGGTTCAATCCTCTAAAACGTGACTATTCTTTGTTGGGAATCATTATTTCTTGAATATTTTGTACAACATTATTGTATCGTTGGTGCAACAATACAAGTAATGTAAACTTTCTATCATGGTGTCCTGAAAAGTTACCTAGATTACTTCAGGATATCACAGATAGAGTTTTACAAAGATGTCTGCAGAAAAATTTCAGTTTAAACCGTTTGTTGTTGTTCTCAACAAGGTCTGGAAGGTACAGTTTTATTTTGAAGGTAAACGTCTTAATTTCCGGTCTCTCTCTTTGTATCCATTGCGTAACTTGACCCGATGAGCGCACACATGCCACAGAAGTACAAGCCCACACCTTGAGTGAATTATATGGTCTACAAAGCTCTCACTCACAGAAGTCATCATGAATACACGATGACATTCAGTCCGAGTAAACTGAAATCAGCCTTCTGTTTCAAAAAACCCAATTTAAGTTTTTTTTAAGCTCCGTATGCAAGGTGTCTTAACGCATGCGGCGCTCCAATTATCAAAAATATTCATGTGTATCAAAACCAGCTATAAAAGACTCAATTTGTCATCGAGGCCCCGTGATGCAATAAAATATTAATGGACTCGAACATCCATGTGAGCGCGGCCCATTCAAACTCTATGGCTCAACTCAATTATGCCTGTCAGTGGGTGCACTGTGCACTGCACCACACGGACATCCACTTCTGAGGAGGATGCGCACGGAAACATGCAGACATCCACCTGCAGGATGGGTTCCTGAAAGCTTTTTTTTTTTTTTTCACTCTTCTCCTGCAAAAGGAGGAAATTAAAGCACAGCACTTCAGGTACAGTCTGCTTCCAGCGTGGAGGCTTCTGGCAAAGTCACAGCATCACATCCAATTGCTGCCTTACAGCGTTTGAAATATGGGAAGTATAGGGTGCAGCCTAGTCTCATGATGCTCAGGAACCTCGATTTCTCAAAACTTTTACTTCAGGATCAAATATGAATGGAAATAAAAAAAAAGAATAGCGAGGAGAATTTCCCTGCATGCTGATTTTATTGGAACTCAACATTCTGCCATGGGATGTTACAAAGAGCTGATCTTTGGCTCTTTTTTTTTTAAGAAGCTGGGAAGCTTGGAAGAGGATGATAAGGTGCAGAGGGGGGAGCGGGCAGTAAAATGGGACTTTCTGTAAGAGTGCGAGGACAGATAGTGCCGAATAATAAATCCCAGCCTGATGGAAGTTATTCCATCTAACTTCTGTTATTATGTCGATGCAGTCTGGGAAAAAAAAGAAAAAAAAAACCAAACTTTACACGAGTGACTTGAGACAAATTTTTATAGTCAGATTCAGAAGGAAACTGAAGAAGACATCTGAACAAATCTCAAATATAAAACACATCAAAAACACTTAAAATTGGAGTAAAAAGAATTTTTTTTTCGGGAAATTTTACCAAAAGCACATAACTTTTTATCAAGAAGCATTTTTGGTTCGTAGTTGTTTTCTCACTTTCTACATTTAATTGGTCATAACAAGGAAACAATTACAAACTGTCAGTACTATTATAAATATCTACCACTCAAATAGATGCATGCAATTTTTCTGACATGATATAAGGTTTGAAATAAGTGTCACTCCTCTCCTCCGAGACATCAGTGCAGATTTAGATGGATGGAACAGCTGGACTATGAAAGAGCTCCAACTTAAAGGCTAATGAATGAAATAACAATGAGGAATAAACAAAAGAGCATCTGCTCTGTTGGCTGATTATTCCTAAAATAAACACTTAAACATCTCACTTTTGATTTAAGCCCAGCTCCATCCATCCATCTGAGCCCATTAAGTTTGGATCAAAACACACAAATCATGAGACAAAGACGGAAGACAAAAGCAGCACTGTCTGTTAACGGGGGCATCTCCAGTGAGGAGAGGTCACATTCCTCCATCTTTACAAGCTAATAGCTGGCACTGAATGATGGCAGAGCCCCGCGTCAGGCTCCTCTCTGCTTATTGGTTGTGTAATGAGGATGGCGGCTGAAGACTGTCCTGGATGAGACTGTGAGGCATAATGAATGATTCTGTCTTATATTACTGCTTCACGTCACATGAGATCATGTGAAGAGTGGCTGCATGAGGACATCGGTGCTTTATCATGCAGGCAGAAGTTCCTCCGCATCCCATTACGTGAAGTATTCTGCAATGAAAGGCAATTTGTAACCAAGTGAAGAACTGCATGCATCACCGGTTCAGATGTGACATGGAAAGGGTATCAGTCAGTGTGTTTACAAGGCTTAATGTGATATTTAATTACAGCCAAAGCAAAATGTTGAGACATGATTTCATACACAGTACATCCATTTTTGACAAACTGCATTTGTGACTGATAACCACGAGAGCAGATAAATCCCACAGATGAGCATCTGCTTTTCTCAGAGGACGAATCCGTGGCAATCTTTCAAAACTCTGCGCTGTTGTGAAGGTATTTCCAGAATCCTGAAGGCCTCTTCTGCCTCAGTGCATCAAATATATTCTCTCCACTGCACAATGAAAAGCCATTTTGAATCCATTTAAACCTATCCAAGACTGCTATTCTGCTCCTTTATCTAAATAAAGATGAATACATCTCCCTGCCTAACAAAATAAAAATGTTTTATTATAAAAAAGGTCAGATATCTGTGTATATTTGCATTATATTTATCTGGTATATGACAAACACAATGAGAAAGGACTTTTGTTGTATTCGGAAAAAACAGTAGAGCGACAGTAAGGGAAACAGGTTAGAGTCTTTTTATATTTTTATTATCTGAGCAGGCAGAAGAGTCTTTGAAGGTTCTGGAAAAACCTTCAGCACAGCGGTAAGTGATGTTAAAGACCTTCTGGGTTTTTTGAGAGATTGTCATAGGTTTATCTTTCTGGGGAAAAAAAAAAAAACAGATGTTAAGCTCTGCAACTCGAACGTTATGCTAATGCACCACAGAAGAAAACGGGGGCTAAGCTTCCTGTGGAGTCATATCATGACCTGCGCTGACATTCGTAGTTTATATTCGGCGCTGTCAAAGGGCAAAGTCACTTCATCATCGTGTTACACGATGCTACAGGCTTTGTCATGTCATCAGCCTCATCTGCTGTCAGTCACTCAGCTGTTGCTCCTTTGAAGAATCTGATCCAACAGTCTCTGCGACAAAGAAACAAAGCACTCAGATTACTGAAATTACAGAATGAGAGCTATAGATCACCAGTTTAGTCCTCACCAAAACAAAAAAACAAACACATTCTCTTCCAGCCTCTGATGGGAATCAAACAGGGCTGTGCAAACACAGGACCGAAGCCCGGTGTGCGCCGTCCTCTCAGAGAGACCCACAATGTGCAGGGGTTTTTTTATTCCAGCTCCTCTTTCAGGACCCTGCTGGATCTCTGGCACTGGCACTGGCACCACCACCACCACCACCCCCTCCCCGTTCACCGCCGCGTTATCTGCCACAGCAGCATTGTGGGCGGAGCAGCTTTGTGTGGGCACCCACGCTGGCTGCAGCTCGGCTGAATGGTGGCACTGCACTGTAGCTCTCTCTGCCACTGAAGGGCCTTTTGTTTCACGGGGAACACAGGCCTCATACACTCAGCACAATGAGACTGTTCACAGCTTCTCTCCATAATGAGGAGCAGGGTTGGGGGGGTGGGGGGTAGGGGGGGGTGCAGCGTGGAGGAGAGCGACTCAAATCCCTCCAGCAAATCAAACACTCTGTCTAAACAGTGATAATTATTGACTGTCCGAAAAAAAAGTGACTCATGAAATTCGCTTCACTTATCAAAACTGTGCCTGTTGTGTGTGTCTTTTTTCAGCTTCCCTATACAAAGTCAACGGAGATGTGCAAGGAAGTATCAAATATTTGGCAGCAGCGCCCTCTGGTGGATTAATAAACTCATTGTTCTAAAGGTAAAGGCAAGCTCAAGAAATTCTTTAGCAGCTGAAATATTAAATGTGATGTGTTTCCTTTTCAGAAATAAGCAGAAATTACATTTGAATCCTTTTTTTTTCACATATACATCTTTGAAATTTCCTGTAATTCAAAACAGCAGGACAAAATCAAAGATCACCTGTAAGGCAAGTTAGATTTCACATGATAAAATATTCCTACAACCCCACAGTCATTATTTTAACAGATTTCATTCAAAAAATGACCATATATAAAGATGCTTTATAAAGGTTTATAAAGGCTGCCTGTCATAAAGAGTAAGAATTTAACTTCTGAGTTGAACATGAGGAGAAACAAGGACCAGATGTATAAAACCTCTAAATCCTTTTTTAAAAATTACTAAAATAAATTCCTTAAAGCTCTATGAAAGAGTAAAAAAAACCTGATCAAACATTGTTGATCAGTAAACACAGAACCCTTTCACCTTGTTTTTGTGTCTCTGAGGTTTTCGTACAATAATCCTGCGTTGGTCCCATTTAACGCCACTGTTTTTCTTTCAACATTTAAGAAATTGGTGGGCCATTTAAAGCCATTAGTTTTAACAGCAACACTGCTGTGAAAAGAGAGAGAAAGCTGCACTATCTACTTTACTTTATTACTTTTGTGTCGGCCATTACCGCAAAACGCTTCAGCCTTTTGCAGGGTTTAATTGAGCTTGTAGTAGAAAGGTGCATTATTACTTGCTCAATTGCGTGTGGGTCAAATACACAATTAATGTTGTGTTCAGTGTCTCAGGCAAGCACTTGTTAACATTGCGCCGAGCTGTTTTGAGGTTATTTACTTAATCTCATATTTTCAGGGATTTGGTGATTCAGCGCAGCATTTCTGCATAAATATTTATTTATAGCAGCTTCAAGGAGATCAACACAGGCAGGTGTGGTGCTTGAATATTAAGAGGTGACCCTGAAATAAAAGAATCAGTCTGTTTGTGCCAGTGTTTTTCTCCCTAATGTGGAGTTTAGGGAGGAAAATCTCATTAGTCCACACTGTTTTTCACCATCTTGTTCTGTATACCTGTTTGTTCCAGCTCATTATTGAACTATTTCAGTTTTACACAGTCAAGCGGAAAAAAAAATCCATTCCACCATATGGGAATATTCAGGATATGTTTTGCATGATTCCATACAAAAATCCCCCAAATTCATTGTGAAATCTCTGGTGTTGTTGCAAATTTTGGGGTCTTTTTAATGAGAATATTGATTTGTGATTGAATGATGTTTGAATGCACGTTAATGGGGTTCATCTGATGGGGTTGTTTTTATGTGTTTTGTAAAAAAAAAAGTCATACAGGTTACCTTTTTGAAAAGTTCAACTCGCTGCCTGTTGCTCAAACACACTTCCCTCTTCTTGCTTTCCTCTTTTGTCTTCTTCAACTCTGCAAGCGTACTGTGAAACAAATTATTATATTCCTTATATGAATTGCTGGTAAAGAAAACAAAAACAGAGTCTGGACTTAAGATTTCAAAAAAAGAACCACATAATATATGCATTTATTATCATAAACATATTTCGCAACCAAGAATTGTTGCTTTTAATCTTCTAATGTCCACTTTAAGACACATTTTGTATGTAAAAGTACTCTTCACACATCACCACTGCTTGTACAAGATTGAAAGAGAGCTGACATCACAATAGCTAACGTTAGCATGAGAGGAAACATTGCAGGGATTCATTCAGACTTGTGTTAGTCAGATCCAGACTCGATGAGGAGCCAGCAGATGTATCAGAATGATAAATGTAGAAGCATCTTGTAGTTGTTTAGGTTGTTTGTTTGCTTGTAACTGGCAGTGACATTGACACGCTGTTAATGGGTTTTCCAGTGTAAACTCTCGCTGAGTGAACTGACAAATCTGCACTGTGTTAACAGTTTCAGGTTTCTTTGACTGCAGTCGTATTTAAATTCTTGATATACTCAATCTTGTTAAAGCTTGTCTTGGGTGGGTTTGAATCTCAGATTTTATGGAAGTGCACCGTAATCTGATCCTTTAGCATAAGAATGTGAAAATGCCTCTCCGAGGGAAAACTTTGGACAGATTCTGGTCAATTAGGCGTAAACATTTCAGTGGTCAAAAATGTCAAAAAAAACACTATTTTGAAAGGAGAAGATCTTTAAAAATTCATAAAGGTGAAATAAGGTGTTGTCTAATGTTGGGATATTGTCATTCCCTTTCCATATGCCACTAGTTGCTGTATATCAACTACAAACAATACCATATTCTTTATAAATCCACAATCTAACACCTCAGTCTAACTTTTCTCCCTAATCAATGAGAGGATCTGCCGGAAAAGAGAAAGAAATAAACAAGTGAGGCAAGAAACGGAGGAAATATAATTGGAGCAAAGGTCCTGGCAGAGGAGCGAGTACAGCATATTTTGTATGGAGATGTGACAGATTCGGGCCCTGCATTCACATGTGAAAACAATACAAGAGATAAGAAGAAATCTGCCTGCAAAGAAGAAGCATCTGACAAGGCGCCAAGGCGGAGATTGAGATGGAACTCACCGCTTAGATCTGAGCGCCGTCTCTTTTCCAGTAATGGCTCTATCTCTGGGTTTGAAAAGGTTATCTGGGAAACATGAGCATGCGCGCGCACACACACACACACACACACACACACACACACAATGCTGATTAAGTCAAAGGCTCAAAAGCTTGGCAGTGAGTCATTCTAGCTTTTCCAGGTATTTGAAAAGATTGTAAGAATCCTTTTTCAAAGAAAATAAGAGATAATATTGCAGCGCCCCGTAAGAACAGACAAGATTATTTTAAATTAGGCTGTAAAATCCACCTTCTCTCACGACTTCATGAGACATTTTATAAAGCATAATTTTGCATCAGCATCATGTTAAAATTCAGATGAGTTGCCAAAAGCATTTATTCAGGTTCATTACACTGATGAACACTCATGAAAATATTATTAAAGTGATGTAATTTAAAAAAAAAAAAAAAAATCCTACTGATGTATGTTCCGGTTCCAGCCAGTAGAGGGCAGAAAGAGCTACGAAATCTCTGTCACAATTCTTGAGATTCTTTATTGTTTACTGTTCAGCCTGGCACTCTGATTGAAATCTCATCAGACAGAGCACTGCACCGAGAGCTTAATGACATCTGAAGGACACGGAAACGTTTCAGCTGAAATCAAACGCTGGAAATCATTCTGATGCCTGTTATTCAATAGAGGAGCACTTGCATAATGTATATATACAATAAAGCCATTTGTTTCATATCTTTCTCTTCATTCTTTTACAGTCGGCCTCAAAGTATTTGATGTCGTACTAGGCAGAAAATGCCATTTTTATTGTATCCAAC
>JAPZDZ010000014.1:6289112-6312921 GCA_029783805.1 Acanthurus tennentii | reverse complement strand
TCTTCATTCTTTTACAGTCGGCCTCAAAGTATTTGATGTCGTACTAGGCAGAAAATGCCATTTTTATTGTATCCAACAATTCATCCCGAGTACATCATTTTCTTTGTACATTTGTTATGTCATTTCATATTATAAATTCTCCATAAGATTTTTGTGAATTACTTCCTGTCATTAATAGCAGTGTAGAATAATAGGCGATGAATTTGTCTAAATATTGCTAACTCAGTGTTTGGGCTTCAGTGAAGAGACCTGAGTAGCTTAAGCTAAAAAATATTAGTACGAGCCTTGAAAAACAACACATTAGCTACCAAACCACCCCCCTGTTTCTGTTCTTTGTCTGTACATATGTGATTGGTGGTGTAGCAAACAGCCACAGCAGCTGTACTGGGACCACAGGCAGGGCGGTGGGTGAGAGAGGTGAGGGTGGCTGCTGGCATGGTACCGTTCAGAGGCGTAGACCGGACTCTCTGGACTCTCCTCTGCCTGTAAGCACCAGCGTCCAGCTTTGGGTCCACAGTATCCACCATCTCCCTCCTCTCCTGCGTCCTCCGCTCCAGCTCCTGAACTCTGTGCTGGGAACGAGTGATGAAATCCGGTCTGGACCTCTGCAGTGCTTCCTGACAAAAGCAGACACATATTTCTCTTCTTGGCAAAATATTTCAGTCCAACCACCCCCTCACCATAACCAGCTCCACCTCAGAATATAGCCAAAGGGCATCCTATGGAAAACTCTTACATCAGTACAAATGTGTCCTTCCCTTTTGCTGACATTGTAAGTGTATTTGTGTGGCTACCAGTGTGGGGGTGGAAAATTACCAAGGGGGTTAAAATAAACCTGTAGGGTCAGATAATTAACAACACAGAGGTTTAAATATGCAAAAAAATTATATTTATTTTGTAATTTTTGGGATAAATGCTGCTTTTACCTGTTTATAAAATGAAAATTAGGAATTTCAAAAACAGTACATGACTCTTTGGTCATACTGGCTGCCACAAAACATAAACTGTGTGCCACAGAATGATATTGCATTGTTCTATAAGGTCACATCTATTTAAATGATACTTAGTTTTTGAATTTAAAAGGCTTCACTTTTAGTTTCCTCATTTTATTGTCTAAAAAGTACCTATGAGCTCACCTGTAGAGAAAAAGTTCCAGGTGACCTTTCAGGGTCGAGACTCAGTGGAACAAATTCAGCGTGAGGCTTCTGCTGGTGCTGGACAGAGCTTCGATTCGGATGTGGCTCCGCACTTCTGTCCTCATCTGTCACCACCAAAGCAGAGAAAATCAAATTGTTTGCTTTTCATTTACACCTGGCTCGGCTTCACATGCCTGCAAAGTTGCTCATTGGCCCTCTGGACCTGCCATGACATATTCATTCCTGGGATAAATCAAACAGGCACGGTACAAACATTAATGAGCCAAGGAATTTCACATTATAGGAATATCGGTTCAGTCAAAGATGCATCCCTGAAAAGACTTAGGCTTTGATAATTCAGTTAAATAACGTCTTATTCAGTGAGAAATTATGTTTGCATATAAGAAGAGCGAATAATACCAGTGTTTCCCTCGGGTGATGCAGCAGAGTCCCTCTCAGAGTTGCCATTTGGTGTCTTCTTCTTACTGAGCTGCCTTTGGAGTTTGATATTTGCTATGATTGCAGCTGCATTGAGGGCAAGCACTTCCTCTGGAGACTGATGCGAGTCGGGATCTGAAATGCAGAAGGACTTTGATGTGACTGAGGAGTGTGTAAAACACTGACGGCGGCTGATATTCAGCTGTGCACCACAGGCTGATTTTAATGCAGTTTCACAATGTCCTGCCTCATCTGGAGGTTGCCTGTATCAAACACTGAATTTAAATTATGTTGCCTCAGGCCTCGGTAATTAATTGATGACACTGTTAATGAATGCGATTAAAGAATAATTAATAATTTCATGCAGGGAAAAGACGTCATGAATAAAGAAACACAATTGCTCAGCAGAAGACTCCCTCCTCATATTATTAATTCACCTGAATATTCAGCATTCTTCCACAACAGCCTGACTTGACTGTTTCAGTCGTTTTACATAATTGAAGGGCAACTTGAGTCAGACTTAGTTAAACACAAAAATGAGGATTTAAGACTTGACTGCCTGAAGACTTGGCTCCAGACTTTCAATATCAAAGTCACGGTTATTAAAATCCTGGAAAAATAAAGGATAAAAAAAGACAGCAAGATTTAAGCCCTGCATGGCCCCACAGCTTACATATTTGATTATTTATCTAAAGCATTGACAGAAAATGCATCTTGGTGTGTAGTTTTACTCCTAAAGTCTTGACATGACTTTGACAACTTGGAATAAGGCTCAGACTTTTCACAAATTCTTTAAAAACATCTCTACATTTCTTCTTGTAAGTTTATCGTAACCTTAAAGAAATAAGATTGGACATTTTGAGAAATATATTTAGTCTCTTTCTTGCCAAAAGTTGGATGAGAAGGTTCATAACAATCTTAAGTTAGAAATTTAGATATGAAGCTATAGCCAGGAGCTTAGCTTAGCCTAGCATACAGGCTGGAGGCAGTGGGGAAATAGCTAGCCTGTGTTTGTTCAAAGAATAAATAACATAAAACTATGATTTTTATGTTTTCTTTTGGGCTAAACAAATAAGATATAGATGAAGTGAGCTGTCAAAGTCCTATTTTTATATTTTGGATAATGCTAGCCATGCTGATATCCTGTTTCCACTCTTTATGCTAAGCTAAGCTATCTGTCTGCTGGTGCCAAAACCACAACATGATCAAAAAACTACATCTTAACCCTAAAGTAAAAAGGTAACTTTGTAAAAAAAAAAAAAGTGGATTTTGGGTTAAGATGATCAGTGAGTCCTGACAGTGCCGCTGTGTGAAAAGATTTATTCAAAGAAACACACTCAAATGTAATAGCTGCGTTGCCGTATCTGGATGCAAAAATTGATTCTAACACCTCTTCATTCCTTATTTTCACCATGTTTAGCAGCTTGTGATCTCTCCTCCGCCCCTGTGCCGACAGTGAAAACGGGCTGACCGGAATAGATTATGCATGCCAAGAGGTGTGTGGGAAAAATAAGAGGAGGTGAAAATGAGAAAGCATCTCCGGGTGTCGATGGAGTTTCTACAACTAGGCGATGCTGTTTGACAATGGCACGGAAAAGCCTGTGCCGAGCATCACTTGCACTCAAGGCAGCAGATGAAGGGGATCATCTCAATATGATCTAATTATGGCTATCAATAAGACATCAAAGATGACAATATCAGGCAATATCAAAACCTGAGAGTTCAGCCTCAGAATGCTGACGAGTGTGTAGCGACTTGCGAGCCAGAAACAAACAAAATGGCCCAAAGGAAGTGTATATTTAGACACTGCCATCCTTTGAAAATGGAGATCAGAGACAAAGGGAGGCTGTGTGCTGACAAGAACACAGCGAGAGTGGGACAGAGAAACCTACCCGGGGCCTTGATGAGAGTCAGACTTGGGGATGCTCTCCTCTCAGAGTTCTGCGGCGCCGTTCTTTCCCTCTCCCCTCCGTTTGGCTCAAGGGTGTCCGCCACTGGCTGACCTGCTTCTTTCACTGCAGTTCGAGGGCTGCTGAAACTGCTGTCGGAGTTCACAGGGTTGCTATCTGTCTCCTGTGGCAGCCCAAAGCTCCATTTCCTGGCAGCCGGTTGTGTCACATTCTCCTTGCTTGGCTCAGTGTGTCCGAACACATTGCCATAGCAGCTCAGTGGTCTGTGCGGCCTGTCCGATCTCCGTCCAACAGCCCTGAGAGAAACCTCTGAGGGGGCCGGCGCTGCTATTGCAGGGGGGGTGCTCACAAAGAGACTAAGCGTAGATCTGTGTAGTGTTCCACCATTTTTCTCTGCATGTGAAGTGGATTTATTTAGTGCTACAGCAGAGTTTGGCCTGTTTGTGGAATCCTGGTGGTGATATGTGGGTGCCGCATTGTGTTGTGAAGGGCCCCCCTGACTCCACACGCTGTTTTCCTTGTACACCCCCTCTGTGTAGCTGTGCCTGTGCTCCGGATGCCTCGTCCCTGATCTGACTTTGGCTGGACTGTAGCTCTCCCTGTGCTCTGTCACTTTGATTATTGTAGCCTTTCTTCTGTGGACCACTGTGTCCACGTTGTGGCTAGCTTGTGAGGTCCCGGCCCTTTGAGTGCTGGTGACGGGGCTGGACATCATCCTTTGCTCCGTCACTTTGACTATAGTGGCCTTCCTCTGGACTGTGACCTGCCTGGAGTTCGGGTCCATGACCTGGGAGGCAGGTTGCGGTGAAGGAGACGTTCTCGGCCGGGAGTTAAAACCCGGCAAACTTGCTGATCGGCTCACTTTCCTTGAGGAGATGGTGATGGAGGAGAAGCCAGCTTTGTTCTGAGGGATGATTGTAGTCACAGCAGAGCTGGTTTCCACGTGTGAGGCCTGCTGGCTGTTTGCGCTGCACAGCGGGGCCGTGGCCCTTATGGGCTGAACACTGCTCGTCCTATGCAAAGGAGTGTATGACCTGTGTGTGTCTGTGCTGTTCGTGCCTTGCAGCAGAGTGTGTGATTTGCAGGGATCAGCAGAAGTTGTTCGATGTAGAGCTCGCTTGAGGGGCTCAGCGCCGGTTGTTTTCATCAGAGGGGGGGACTTGCAGTTGGGGTCTGAGCCGGTCCCTGTGGAGAGCTCGTTGGACTGACTGCCCCCAGGGAAAGCTGACACCCTGTTGGTATTCCAGCCTCTCCTCAGAGCCTGCCAGCCCACAAGTCTGCCTCCGTCTTTAGCTGGAAAGCTTCGTTTTTCTGGCACCTACAGAGTGCGCATAAGAGAGATTGTGTGTGATAAATATCTTTAATTATGCATGGAAACCCCATCCAACCCTCCTGTTGTTGCCAGTGTCTCTTCCTAAATGTTTTATCATTAATTCACACAATAAAACATACTGTACGTTCATCCTGCCAATTTGCACTCCTGTTTTTTTGGCAAATACAGAAAAATGGAGCATAAGCCCATTTAATACGGCATAAGATATTGACAATATGACATCTCTATAATACTGCATTTCACCAGCAGGTCAGCTGTCTTGTCTTTCTTCAGGGCTTTGCTGTTTATTCTTTAGTCAGATGACTCTCCCCATGCTTAACACCATGACTGCCCTAGTAGCAATGGAAGCAGCAGCAGGCAAAGCCAGCACACAGCGTGACTTATCCCTCACAGAATCACAATGAGACTCTATCCTCAACAGAAACCGAGAGGCGAAAAAGCAAAAAAAAAAAAAGATTCTCAGGCCAGAGGATCCTGATTGTGTTTATGGAGCTCAGAGAAATGCTGATATGTCCTGTCGCCTGCAGGTTTATTAAGTGACAGACCTCCCCCTGAAAGCCCATTTATCAATTTTGCATAAACCATTGCGATAATGATTTCTAAGCAAAGTATGAGATTTGGCCTTTGTGCTTATGTTTAAGGAATTTCATCAGGCCCTGACCGTGCTTTTGCACAACGCCTCGTGGCTATCAACAAAACAATATTTACCAAAGACAGCAACTGTGGCGACAAAAGCAGAACAGTCTACTAATTTATGTCTTGTATATTTTCTATAGTCCATGGATTTGTCTCTCACATGATTAAAAAATATGCAGACTGGTTAAATCTTGTTTAAGGTACATAAAGTTTAATTTTGCACAGCTTCGGGTCAATGTTTCTGCAAGCAGAGAGCACACAGACTCTGACATGTGTAATGATAATGGTGACAATTTCTATGTGCCGATCACGAGGTTCAGTTTGTTCTCATTTCTGTCACTTGACTCGCTCACAGAAGCTTTGACCTTGTGTTTTTTTTTCTTCGATAAGTTGAGACACTCTCTCAAATTCTATAGAGCATAATTTATTTCATATTACTAAATGTAAAAAAAGTATTTTAGCCTTTATCCTCCAGACTGTCCTTTCATTTCCCTCAGGTTTTAAAGGTATGACTTATAACATAAGTAATTATTCGCTGGCATTTCTTCATGTAAATGAGCCTCTCTTGTCACATAAATGTCAGAATATGTAGGAGTTTAAGTGTCCAGAGGGCAAGCAAAACTAAATCACTTAAAATGAATTTTCTACGGTATAAATCTTCTATCTAATGAGCAAACATTTAGAGTTTTCATGGTAAGAGTGAACTTCAACCCTTTTCAACATGTTGATGATAAATGGAGCCCTTGTTTGTTCAATATTACTTAAGTACATACAAGCCAACACCGACACAAAATTAATCATGTTCAGGAAACTGGAGACACTGGCGAGGCGTCAGAAAGCATAAAACAAGTATATTATCAGGATCAGAAGGCTTAATATCACCTCAGTATCCGGGCAGACAGATGAACCCCAACAAAAAGAGACAGACACACTGATATCCATCATATTCGGCTGTTTTAGAGTAATCTTCCTCTTTATCTTGAGCTCAGTGTGAAAACAGTCACATAAACAGTGTTATCAGTTACCTGTTTAGCAGTGGCAGAGTCTTGATCAGCCGTCTGCCACGTCTTCACACCCAAAGCACTCGGACTGGTGTGACTTCTCTCAACCACTTCATCTGTGTATCAAGGCAAAACAAATCATTTACAGTGTCACATTCCTCTTTGTGTCCTTCTGTTTTACACACACACACATCACACACACACACACACACACAAAAGAGGGAGGCATTCCTCTGACTGTATGGCAATGTTGACACTGTCAATAATTGACGTTGGCACAGCAAAGTGAATGCAGCACCACCCTGCAGCCACTTGCCTGCTTCCTCAGGAGACGTAGCAGCAACTTGACTGGTCTGCCTCTCAACCCTGACTCTCACTCTATTGCCCCCCCCCCCGTCCCCCCTTCATCGACCGCCCGCCCGGCTGCATTTACACCTGCTGCTGTTACCATGGCGACTGGCTCTCACTTTGGGATAACCCTTGAATGCTGTGTGGATAATCCGCATTTTTTTTTTGTTGTGGTTTTATTTATCTATTTTTTTTTTAATTTTCAATTTTAAGGGAGACAAAAAGAGACAAGGTGAAAATTTGCACCACTTTACAAACGTGATTACAGCCGAAAAACAAAACAAACGTGTCTTCAGGGACGTCAGAGACGACTTCAGTCCTTCTAACACGTTGTCTGTTTCGCTTACTGCTATCACTATATGTCTTATTTCTTTCTCTATAAAGGGGCCACACACCAACCTGTGGCCCCCTTGAAACAGCTTCTCTTATTACATCCACTAGCTGAGCTCAAATACCCTTTTTTTTCTAAATCAACAGCTGACCTTAATATCCCAGAGGGAAATAAAGAAAAGAAGCCATATGGCAAATAGCCTCCGAAGCCCCAACTCTTCAAATTTATTCTTCATCTCTCATGAGTTTTATCCAAATAGCAAGTGTGAGCAGGGTGAAAATTGGCCCGCCTGTCTAAACACGACGGCCCCTCAGAGCACAACGTCCAATTTTATCATCATTTGCTCATTAACACCAGGCCACTTTAAGTTTGTTAAATGTGACTTATATGGAAGGAGAGGGCAGTAGAGAGCCTGCAAAAAAGACCTTGAGCCTGATTAAAACTACTTATGCAAGGGTTGTCATCAACAACCACGAACGAATGAAAAAGAGGAGGGATAATTTGCTAACTGGAGTGTAACCAAGTCATTTCTTTTTGGAATAATTGTGGTTAGAAATTCTGATTTTCTTTAAATTGGTTTTAGATGTGAAACTGTGGATGTAAATGTGATGAAAGCTGAGCGAAAGCGACTCGCATCAAAACAAGATATTTTTGAATCAGTGCTGCATAAAGACTTTTTCTTTCTTGCTGTTTATCGTTCTTAAACTCGTAGTTTGGATTTCTGCCACAGGCAATTTATGTATACACACCTGGAATCTTTATTATTCACGCTGAAGTAACCACAAATATGAATATTTATGGCTCATTTGTGAAGCTACAAGTTGTTTTTTGCTTTATCTTGCTTACACAACATATGGCCCATCAGGATTAGTAAAATAAGTAAAACAAAATCTTGCAACTGAAACATATGGGCATGAAAAATAATAATTAACACAAGCCTGACACGATTATACTAATCATTATGTCGGAAAAACCTGTGCATGCGATGTAACTTTTAACCAACAGTGTGTATGATGTTAATAAGGTGCTTAAGACACCTGCACTTTCTAATAGAGTTTCCTCGCCGCCGTGGATGGATTGCTTTGATTTCTGCAAGCGGCCGTGTGCCTCGCCAGTAAAAATCTATGCATAAACAAGGACAAGGTTGGAAGATCAAGCCTCAGATCAAACCCAGAGAGTGTGGGGCTGCCATGTTCAATGATTAACAGGGCTCCTTCTTCCAATCAGTCTGCATCTCTCCTTATCTTTTCCCGCCACCAGCATCTCTTTTCGTCACCTTTTCAAGCCTTAATGGTCCTTATTTCCTTTACCTGCAAATCCTGCCAGGCAAAGGAGTACCAGTTGTACTTGAAATTGACTTTGCTTTCGGAGGGGGTGGGGTGGGGGTTGTTGTTTAAATTGATCATCCAGTCAGTCAGTGTGGAGCGTTTGAAAGAAGACAGGGGCAACACCGCTGCGAGGAGCTGATTAGAGGCAGGTAAACTGTGTGGCAAGTCAGCCCTGAAATAAGCTGTTGTTCTGCTCATGGCCAACCTCTGCGTTCACCCTGTGGTCATATTCGTTCCAGCGCCGATCAGCGACTGAACATCAATTGAAACGGAACCTTTCAGCGTTTGAGGGAATTTTTTCTGTTGTGCAAGATGGTTTCTTAATGTTTCTAAATTTGGTTTAAGATTTAATTCTTACATAACGAGGACACTTGCATAAATGTGCATTTCTTGGATTATTAGAGTATTTTTTTTTAATATTCCTGGGTTCTGGCAGAGCTAATTGTATGTTATTGCATACCCTGGGGCCTGTTGGCTGATGCTGGATTCTTCTGAAATGTTGGAGTGATGGGTTGCTTCAATTTCACCTAGAAAAAAAAGACCATTAGAAGACTTACTTTCACCAAAAAAAGAAACCTAACTTTGCTGTAGTGGTATTACCTGGCCAAAAAAGTTTGTTTTTCTCAATAAAAAGAAAATACCAGCATGTGATAGCCTAGATTTTAAGGAACAGTTCAACATTTCAGAAAATCTTTTTTACTTTTTAAACATTAGATGAAAGGACTGATGTCACTCTCATTATCGTAGGCTTTGATAAACATTGAAGCTATGGCTCCTACAAGCTAGTTAGCTTAGCAAAAAGACTGAAAATGGAGAAAAAGGCTAGTATGATTCTTTCTTAAGCTATCAAAACATACAAACACCCAGAGCTTTCTAGTTATCACATTATATCCTCTTGTTTAAACTCCTACAAAAAAAATGCCAAGAAATGTCTGCTGTTCCTTTTATTTCTTTTCTTTGAGATAAGCTATGCTAAGCTAAGCTAAGCAGCTCCATTTCTGTCCCTCTTGAACTGATCTCCACATTCTTGGCAAAGAAAGCACTAAGTTTCTTTCTGCAAAGTGTATATTTGAAGCTATTCCTCTTTGAGCGTAATCTCTTAGGACCCATGGCTCATGCATATTTGGTAAATCCACTTTTGATTTAAGATTTGGTGAAAATCCAGAAAACCACAGACTTCACATAATAATATTTTTCCAGTGAAGAGCCACTGGGGGAAGTTATGTGCTTTGTGCATCAGTTCAGTCAAATCTTCGGTACAGTACAGCAGCATATCGATTCAGAAGTCATATTATCAGTTCGCTGGGTTATACTTCCATTGAATTTTCTCTGTACATTGACTTGCAGCCTCTCAGGGCACAAAGCACTATATCCCGCTGCCACGGCTCCAAATGAGTCGCAAACCTTTCGAGAATGCCTGGCGTTCCTGTAGAGTAAGCTGTTTTCAAAGGATGCCGGAGCTCTGCCTTCTCCCTGGGTAACTGAGACTCGACTACAAATGGCTCTCTGTGGCACTGTGTCTGTTTTAGTCTGCCTTGTCTGGCTCTATGCACCATCACCTCCATTGTACGACACTTTAATTTCAGACCTTCAAAGCTTAGACTGTCTAACTAACATGAAAGAATCACAATCACACAGTCAAAGAGGCTGTCAGTGCTAAATCAAGGGTAAAACAGTCAAGTGTATTTGCAAATGCCTGTTTAAAATGGTTGATACTCTGAAGAACAGTCAGTGAAACTGTATTATGAGGTTTCCCTGAGACGGGAAATAAGAGTAAGGAGGCATGAAACTGCAAAAATGAAATGGGTTGCTTACTTTTAGAGAATATAGTTGAAAAATTGCAACAACAGAAAGTGCTGTTAGAATTTTTTTTTTGAGTAAATGCTTGAGGGTTTGTGTTGCTTGATGAAATTGTTTTTACCTGGCCAGCAGAGTGGTCCAACAACTGGCTTTGGTTGTAAGCTTCAGCCCCAATCACTCGTCTCTGGATAGGCAGCCACCCAATTTTAACAGGCACAAGTTGGCTGAGTTGAGCTTGCTCCTTCCTTGGGGCCTCCATGATATGAGCTTTCTCCCAGCCTCCTCTCCGCTCTGGAGGAACAAAAAAGCCAGAATGGAGGGACTCCTGGCTGCCGAACGAACTTCCACACAGGCTGGGGCTCCCACAGGAAGACGAACCCCTGCTGAAGGAGGGGATTCCCGGCTGTCTCCAGGCAGATCCGGTGGGCTCTTTGTGGAGAGCAGGCACGGAAGTTGTCCGATCACTGAAAACTGGACCCTGATCTTGAGCTTGGTTTCTTAGAAGGTCGCTCTGCATCCTCTGAAGCTGCTCCAACCAGCTGTCTAGCTGGCGACCTTCGATGGCACTCTGGGGCCGAGGTGCACGTGCTGGACGGGGCACTCGGGGCAAAACTTCCCCCTCTGCAATGAAGCTCTCCCAGCAGGACTCATCTCCTGATCTCCTCCAACCCGGAGCTCGATGCAGGTGGGCAGCTGGCTTGCGTAGAGCCATACCTCTGAAGCTCAGGTAACCACTCACAACTCTCGAGTTTCAGCCCCCAAACAAAAGCCTTTTACAGGAGGAGGAATTAATGAGAATCCCCTTACTCAACTGGACTCCTTACCATGAAGCTTGCCAGAAATGTACTGCAAAGAATTTACAGCTTCAAGTGTTCTGGAGGTCATCTTTTTTTTAAGGATCTGTCATGAGGAGGCATCAGAATGCAGTTAGGAATGAGTATTAAAGGGAATTATAATGGATCATAAGACACTCTTCAAATTCCTGCTTTAATCACACCGCCTCACAATGCTGCTGGTCCTTTTACTTACCAGTTATTGACAAACTGTCCTTTTTCTCCTTGCTTCCAACTCTCAGCAGTCCTTATTGTGCAGGAAGTAAACACTCTCTGTCTTGATATAAACTAGGTGCTGGTGGGTACTGTCTCCAGTCAAGCATGTAGCAACGTGAGGGATGCTTCGTTGAACAAAAGAGTTACTGAGCACAGGGCCGAACATCCAATACAGAGAGGGAGATGGGAAGATACAGAGGGGTGGGCGGGCTTACAGAACAAACACTTGTTGATGCAACGCGTGACGCAACAAGATCTCAGTTTTAACAAAGAGCATCATTAACATCAAGTAATTTACTTATGAAACTGCTTTACGCTTTACGCAAATGAGACTCACCAGGATGTTTAAAAGAGCGAACCAAACTTCCTGACATCCAGGCGTCCATGCAAATGGTAGAGCATCACTAATGTGCTGATTATCCGTGTTATTCCATGAGTCACTTACTGTCTCAGGGATCCTCTCTCTTTTTTTTTGTTGAATGTCCTCAGTTTCTGCTCTTCCCTGTGATCTCGTGGTTCGTGGCTGATGATGAGGCGTTGTTATCCCCAAGCCTTTCTCTCTCTCTGAGCCATGTGACTTTTGCAAGACTGTCTTAAAAATGGCCCAGTGTCCTCTTGGAGAAGTAACTGTGACAACTGTGACCCACATGATGTCCCACAATGCATGAGAAAAGGGTATTTACCAGACTGAAGAAGCTTTCCTCTAGCTGGACTCAAGATTTGGCTAAAAAAGTCTATTCAGAGGGGGTAAAACACAGATCTGCAAAGAGACACTTTCTCTGAAGACCAGCTAGCACTTGTTTTGATGTTTAATGTTAAAAGTGTCTCTCTGGTGATAAAAAAGTCCTCAGATATCTTTTCTAAGCAACTTAAGTCTTAATCAAACATTAACATTTTCCAAGTTTCTCTCTTAGACAGAGACAAAAGTGAGATATATTAAATATCTCTTGCTGTGACCTGTTTTAAGACACTCTATCAGGCTTATAAACTACATGGAAAAATAAGTGAAAGTTTTTATATAATTTTTGTCTGCTTGACTCTGGAGTTTATATCCAACAAATCAAAAACTACATTTAGTTGTTATATATTTAAGCAAGGTTTAAAAGAAGTACTTTCTTTTGTGAGCTTTAAAGTTTAAAAGCAGTAGCGCCCTCTGCTGGTATTACTCCAACATGACAAGTGGAGGAGGAGGAGAGCGTGAAATAGGGCATGAGGTCACAAGTTTGAGAGACTTCCTCTTAAAGGTGGGATGCATTACACCTCCGTAAACATGATGAATAAAGATGAGCGGATTCAAACGCGAGCACCAGGTGCATCTTTCTCATGTCTTTTATTTGACACCTGCAGCTCTGAAGAATAACTCCTACTAGTTCAACACATCACTGCTCAGAATAACAGGCTGGCTCAGACTCCCATACCTTCATGATTGAGCACAAAGAGGGAAATGGATGTAGACTGCGTGTATTATAATTTTGTGGTTGAGTCGGTAAGAGGAACAATCTCCTTTCAGGCCACCATAGAAGTAACAGCATGAATAAAGGTCTTCTTAGGAAACACTTATCTACGCTAAGACTGCAGCATGTTTTCATAATGAGCTTTAAATACGTTGGGACATTATGTATGCATCTGGTGTGGTGTTGACTATTTTTTTACTCTCAGATGAGTAAAGCTGAAAAATTCTAATTTTGCTGCTTTATTGTCTCCAACAGGCCTATTATGCCTGTATAGCAAATAAAAAGCAATTTTAATTCAGACTTGATTTTATGCACTTTCAGTAAAATCCCACCTTACCTTACTAGACTTACCCAGATACTCTCTTTTCCACATTTGTCTGTTTACTATTGCCACTGGTAGCATTATTATAGTATATTCATTTATTATATTCACCATCATTATTTATATTAACACCATAGTGTGAACTGGTATTTTTTTTGTGGATGTTTTATGTCTTTTGTGTCTCTTTTGCAGGGTAATGTTCATCCGAATAAGACCACTGCAAGCCATTAGTGTTGATGTTCATTTTTAAGAATAATAAGAATCATCATTATTTGCTTTAAAGTCCCTTTTAATGCACTTGCATATTATAATATTCAGTTAGATGGTAAACAAAGTAGAACAAGAAAGTAAACAGAACTATTAAGTACATCAAAATAACCTGAGTAAGTAAAAATTATATATATGTAAAAAAAAGTATTATGTAAAAGTCTTTCTATTCTATTTCTATTTCTATTCTATTAAAATTAAAAAATATATACATACAGTGCAAGTTAATAAATGATATGTATGGTATTAGATTAGGTTTATTGCATTAAATGAAAGATTATGTAAACTACAGTGCCATGCAGGATTAATAAATAGAGGAGTGTTAATCAAATCTTACAAAAGCCTAAAAGTTGTAGTCAGCTTATTATTATAGCAATACATATAAGAAGAAAACATATAAAAGCAAAAATATATAATAGCCGATTATGCATATATAAAATCAGGCGGTGTTACATAGTTCAGCCTAATTTTTTTTTTTGTATTTCATGTTTTTAAAACATTCTCCATTAGATTGTAGTTATCTAATTGTTTTTATTAAAAAAAATAAAACTTTTCATGGGTCACGTAGCAGTTTCCGCCTCAGTATAAACAGCAGTGGAAGTTGAGCAGGACGCCCACAGGGAGAAAAAGTTGTGATCCCTTCCTCCCCCTTGCGGAGCGTCCTGTCACTGGTGGAAAATGGCTGCTCGGAGTAGCTGCCCAGAGCTCAGAGAAAACTGAATAAAAGTCTACTTTGACAGCGAGAGGTCTCATCTGGACCTTTCTCAACGGGCTACGGGACACCTCAGGGAAAGCCTCGGCACCGAGGATGTCGCGTTGGGTTCCCACCAAAAAGGAAAAGTATGGTGTTGGTACGTAAAAAAAAAAAGAAGGAAAAACTTGCATGCTCCATCGTTAGCTCGCCCTAGCTCTCTGCTCTCAGATTGCACAAGTTTTTGGGAAAGGATTGTGATTTGTGAAAGCGACCGGTTGGTTTGATTCTCATGTTTGCTGTGTGCGGGATTTGTTTTGTTTATTTTGATTTGCGTAAAACGACAAAAAAAAAAGCCGGAGCGGTAGCGCAAATCTCATGTGCGGGGTATTTGCCAAGTAGTTTGCATGAAACGCAAAACAGGGAATGTGTGTCTATTGTGAGAAAGAGGACTGTGTGTGTGTGTGTGTGTATGTGTGTGTGGATTGGGAATTGTGGAGAGGCGCGCCTAGTTATAGCGCTGTTTCCTGTGTTATGGGGCCTCCGCTACAAACTAACTAGCTGGTTTGAGGCCACGCATCCCATGTAACTCTTTAGTTTTGCTGCTTGTTTGTGCTCGCTGCTCCATCTCCTGCTCGCTGAAAGCCTTTGTTGTTAGTTATTTATTAGCACTTCCTGATCCGCGTTGAAAACAGGCGTCCTGGCATGAGAACAGCACCGTCCCGTTTACCTTCCACTCTCTCCTTCAGAGGGATTACTGGACAACTCAAAACAAAAAGTGTGTGTAACTTCTAAAAAGTGAAGTTTTATTAACGCGTTTGATTAGAAAATAAACACCAGGAGGCCAGTGTACAGTGTGTGTATGCCACTTCAGAGCTGACATGTATTCTGTTCATGGGTATTTATTTAGAACAAGGTTAAACCACCTTACTGGCACATTTTATGCTTTTATAGCATATGTATTTATTCTACCACAGTATGTACTTTTCTTCAGGTGCTGTAAAAATATTATCTGAATAAACAGTTGTCAGTAAACCACATAGTTTTACATATATATATATATGTATGTTTTGCTCTTGTGGAACAAAGTGTGCAAGTGCTTTAGGCTTTAGATGCAATTTTTGAATATATTTCCATAACTGTTTGCACAGAAGATAAAAACACATTTGCAATCAGGAGTGTTTGTTTAAGTATTTCTCTGGCTGTATCATTTGAATAAATGTCGAATTGTTCGTAAAAAAAAAAAAAAAAGCCATTGTGATAAGGAAAAGATGTCAGAGGCATTGAGGAGATTTGTGTGACTTGTTTGATTTCGATGGACTCTTTATAGGTGCTTACTGTGAAAAACTATAAGAGCAACTTAGTCATGCTTAAAAAGCTCACCGTGCTGTACTTGAATCCCTGAAATAATTGTGTAATGGAACTAATCAGCATTTTTCTGGGGATCCCCTGGAACATCCTGGTCCCTGTTCTGTCTGCACTACAAAATAACAGACTGTGGTTTCACAATGGATGGTTATTTTTAATGTTTGTAACAAGCCCGGCCACATGCATATCCAGTCTCCTTTTTTTAGCTGCATCCATTAGCGGGACTGAGGGCTGCAGCTGTGGCAGGGATGCTGATGCTGATTGATGGATGAGTTCAGCAGGTTACCCGAAAGCTTTGACTGGCATCTCTCTGACTACAGCCTCCAAATTAGCTCCGTCGCTAGCCCGTCTGGTTCACGCTCTGTAAGCCCGTGGTTGCATCACATATTGTTGACTGTGGTTTATGTAAATGTATGCTCAGCGTGTGTGTGTGGGGAAAAAAAAAAAAAAGGAAAAGAAAAAAGTATAGCGTCCTGATGCTAACGCCTGCTTCGATATAATCTCAAATATCCATGAGATCTTGAAAGCGGAGGTTTCTTCAAAACATCTCAGGGAAAAAATTCTCCCAGGGAACGCTGGTTGCGAGAGTGGATGAGTCATTAGTAGGAAGAGAGGCAGCTGCCACATCACTGCTGCAGAGGATTGGTGGGGTGCACAGCCATTGCACTTTTAATACTTCATGTGTTGACCAAGAAGCACTAATGAGCTCTCTGTGAGACCTCTTATGCTGGCAGTGCTCACTGTGGACCTATTTCTGTTCTAGTGAAACTTTTGTCACACCGTTTCACCACTTTCATTATGGCCCCGTGGCTTTATTAGCGTATGTAAAGGGAAAAAAAATTGTCTCTTTTAGTCCTTTCAGAGCAAGTGTTAATAATACATGCCAGTGTCTCTTTACAAAGAGCGCGGCAGTGATAATAAAAGACTTTGTTATCATAGCAGCAGATTCACATTACAGTTTTAGGATGATTGTGGAAGAGAGGGCGCTGCACGGGTAGCAAGCTTCAATAAACAAAAACCAATATTAGAATTGTGTCACAGTAAGGACCAAAGAAAGAAAGAAAACAAATCTGTGAAAAATTAATGAATTTGTTTGTCTGTTCTCCTCCTCTGCTGGTTGTTGTTATGCTCCTCTGTGACCACACCAGCCAATTAGCTTCATTAGAGACTAGTGAGCTCTTCAGGTGGACTCACGTGATTGGTTGTGGTTAGAGCCCGGTGATCTATTTGTTTAATATCTGTGATTATATTTGTTTTGTAATAATGATGTAATAAAGACTAGTGATTATGTCTGACTACAGATTAATCCTAACCAGTCGATTTGTTTTTCAGATTAATTTATCCATATTTAGGTGACAAATTGACAGGAAATATTGGCAAAAACACAGACGATTTAATAACACTAGAGGCTAAAGTCGTCACATTAGAGACTGAAACCAGCAAACTGTTATTGACCTGAATAATATTCCCTACAGAAATGTGTATTTTCCTGATCGTAAATGCTTTATTACTGTATCGTAGTGGCACACTAAATGCCTCTTCCTGTCTAGCCATCGTATTTGTGATCATAAAAGATTTTCTTTTTCACTCACTCCTTGTGTATTTTCCTCAAACCAGTAAAAGTTTTGTTGATATTTTATTTTACTTTATTTTTGTTCATTCTGCCCTGCTGCCCTGTTTGTGCTGAGGATTGACGACCTGTAGACTCTAACCCTGCTTTAAGTATACAGCAGTTGTGGAATGTAACTGAGTACATTTACTTAAGTACTGTGCTTAAAGGCGGACTGTTGAGAATTCTTATAAACAAACGAGTTATGGTCACATTCAGTCTTGCATGCCAGATGTCGTTGTGGAGTCTTTGAGGTCTAACAAACTTGATTCCAGCCTTGTTTACACGGACGCTCATGTGCCTGCACTCTTCTTTTGTTCCTCCAGCTGTTTGTGCTTTGCAGCATCTTCCAGCTTGTTTACGCCACCTACAGTTTGGTGTTATAGCGTGATATTATTGTAAGGATTGATTATTGCATCGAAACGTGGCAACTGAATCGGGATCCACTCAGAGAAAACAGCTCGAAACTCATAAGAGACTCTATCACAGTTATAAAGGAGCCATTCTCATGAGATCTTTTACACATGATACCTTAAGGACTCTTGGCTTATACCTCTTCACTTTCACTTAATTATAACACAGGGCTCTTACACTGGAGTTTCTCATTGCTGCATTAGTAGTTAGGATCTGAATCATCAGATTTAAAACCTGTTCCCATTGAATGAGGTTTGGCTTGTGGGCACCTTGGCCTGATTTTGAAAACCAATGTTCTGAATGCCTCTGGAATCCCCCTCAACCTCACCAGATGCAACCAACTTTATTGTTTTTCTCGTTCTACTTAAAGATAATTAAGACCCCGAGGCATTAGCTCGACTTCCTCCTCCAAACAATGTCTTCAGTTTCACTGGCATGTTCAGAATGTTGCCCGTCAGCCCGACTTCAGCCCTGCTGATGTGGTGAGTCGACAGAATTCATCGGCATACATGTAGCGGTCTCACAAACACAGATTTTTTTGACTGTTGTCGCATGGTAGTCGAGGTTTTTTCAGCTCAGGGTCTGACTTCATTCTTTGACCCGAATTCATGTCATGAAAGAGGAGTAAGGCGAATCCATCGGTGAAAGAAATGTAAAAAATCAAATCTCTCTTGACCTTGACTAATTTCATTACACACTTCTTTTCTTGTCAAATGCCAACCAGCCCTGCATAAATCAAAGGGATCAGGAGTTTTGAAGCCTAGTTATTCTTGTGGCATCTCACAAGTGATTTAACAGGGCCTCCGGGAGATGTTTTTTAGTGTCTCTGGATTCTGTGATGAATTAACCAGAACTCCTTTTTCTTTTTTTTTTCTTTTTTTGATGCTAATTTCAAGTGTTGTCTCATTAATTCCGTTTCATCAGGGTGTTGCTGTTCCTTAAGAGAGACTTCAGAGGGTTGCGGTTCTAGAAAGCGAGCCAGGGAACACTAAGCAACAAGGCTATTTACTGGGTCTTCACATCACCGTCGAGATTTTAAGCACAAATTACATTTGAGAGCGTTGGCTGTCATGAGAAATGCTTTCCGCCCCGCAATGCTTCTCCCTTTTGTAATTTAGCTTAAAGAAAGCTGACAAAATACCAGCTGAGAACAAGGAAAACACTTCAATTGTTCACAACATATTATGCATTTACTTTTGTTTCCCCCCCTCCCTCAGCTTGCAGTTGCAGGTTGGGGCTGTTAGGAAATGCTTCTTCCTGTACGTCACATCACAGACCTGCGGCTTATCTAGGACGACAACTGGCCACACACACATTGACTCTAACATTAGCTCTGGCGTGGGTCTGATTCATCTTCTTCTTCTTCTGCTGGTGTGTGGCAGACTTCAGGCCAACAGGACTGACAAGCCTAGCTGGCTCTGTTTTGGAAGCAGGTTAGCGGTGAGTGACACATTGGGAGCAGAAAATAGAGCCGAGTCGTTTTGTGTCTCTTGACTGGAGCCCTAAGTGATCTGCGAAAGCCCCCGCCCTTGTAAAACCCATGAAAACCATCTCCCACCCACAAGCGCAGTAAGCTAACAAATATGGCTGCAATTAAAAACACAGCCTGGGTTACTACATAAATTCTAACCATGTGTTTTAAACACCCTGCTCGGTATTTTCCCTTTCTCTTATAGCCTGGATTGAGGCTATTTGGTGTAAAACAGAGGAGGGTAAAATTTGAGTCATTCCCTTTTTATCAGTTTACTTCTCGGTTTTATACGCCGGGAGCTATTTTCATTGCATTTCATTCAGCAAATGCCTTGTCTCGAGTCTGTTCTAAGGAGCAATAAATATGAAAAAGGGGGTAAAAAAAAAAGAAAAAGAAAAAGCGGCTCTTGTCATTGCTTCGCTCCCCCGCCAGGTATCGTCGCTATTAATTCTGACATAACAAAGCATTCAGCAGTATTAACCACACGGCTGAGTTTGAGAACAAGACACCTGATTTCTCTCTCTGCCTACATTTAAACTTTGCCCAGGAAAAAAAACGCTGAGCTGATGAAATCGGAGACAGAGTGTCTTTACTAGAGTGTAAAAAAAAAAAAGCAGCTGATTAATAGGATTGAGATGCTGTGGAGGAGCAAAAGAGCAGTGGATTCTTTTTTTTTTCTTCTTCTTCTTCCTCTCTATCTTGTCAGGAGAGCAACAGTTTCATCTTTGTTTGGCCCCGCGTTGCAGCCAGGTGGTGTTTATGATCAGCCAGGCACCTTTGCTCATAAATAAAAGTGTACGACCAGAAAACGCTTGTGGTTTTTGCAGCAGAAGGAGACGATCAAATTAGAGGATGCACAGAGCTGCGGTGTGATATTTTTCATCTTGTTTCTGTTACGGTGTTTTTTTATTAAGCATTGAGTGTGAAAATTGTGCAAATCTCTCGAGCCATTGCTTGGAGCCTGGTGGGCTAACACCCTTATTTACTTTACTACAACTTTGCACATAAAGGTGTTGCATTTTCTGTTTTCATTGGTGTGCGGGATGTTATATACACCCTCCACCTGGGAGCTCACCCCCAGCCCCCTTTTGCACCTTTTCATGCAACTGTGCTGCACTTTTTGAGCCGCCCTGCAAGTCTGCAACAAAATATCCATGAACTCTGCGTGAACATCTGTAAAATTTGATTAACTTCTATGCACAGTCACAATTTGAGGTGGCTGTGTGCTAAGCCCTGTGACTCACACCCTGTTTGGGCGTTGTAGAAAAATTCCCATCATGGATTATCTTTGGTAATTGTTTTGACAAGAGAGGAGTATACAAAAATTTTTTTGTTGCTGCTATATTTAAATGCCTCTTTTAATCATTATTTGACACTGAGTTCATTAAGACACTGTCTCTCAGTCTTAGTCAAAACTTTGGCCATTAAAACTCCTCTTCTTCTTCTCTTTAGAGGTCAGTGCGACTTTGCTATTGTTCACTCTGAAAGGGAATTATATATTAACCATGGGGCCACGCTGCTTGGTGAGGCAATTCTAATAGTACAGCTCCCAATGGCTGGCTGTGAGATGGTGGCTAAGACAAATGACAGCTGGCCTATTTAATCAGTGCGTAGCTAAGTGGTTCCACACTGCTCCTTCTCTTGGCTCACCACTGAGACGAAGCTGCGACGCTTCTACATCTTGTTTAAGTGTCGCTGTCATCTTTAAAGGTTGAGGTGAGGGGGGAGGAGGAAGAAGAATGGAGGGTTTTGTGAACAAGTTAACCTTGGATTTACACAAGTGAAACTACGATTTGTCTCTGAAAGACTAATTATAGGGCAACGCAACCAGAAGTTGTAACTGCAGCTTTTTGAAGAAGTTAAGAGTGTTTTAACCTTTTTTTTTTTTTTTTGATGCCGCTTCAGTGACAAAGAGCGAGAAAATGCGGTGAGCTAAAAATTGAAATGTTTCGAACCCAAAGTGAGTCAACTTCCTGTTAAATCATCACTTGTGCCCTTTGGAGGGACTTGTTGTCTTTAATCAGCGTCTAAGCTGTTTTTTACTGTAATTTTTTAAGAGGCTGGTTGGGGCAAAGTGGGAAAAAAGCGTCTCCTGCATGTAGCCAAGATGTTTCTCTCCGGGTGATCGGTTGTCTTTGGCGACATAACAGAGCATCTCGGTGGTGAAAGTTGACACAAGTGGGCGTGAGCGCGCTCGGACCTGCATGACAAATGCTACAATCGACCGCGATGTCCCTCTGTGGCGGTTTGTCAAAGGCGGCGGGACGTGACGATAAAATGAGGACACACAAACACACAAACATCTGGGTCGATCACGTATGACGACGGCGTACGTGTGAGTGACTGATGTGGGCTGGTTACGCAGGGCGGTCGCCGGGCTCCTCGCCATTGATTGCGGACACGCCAAGCAGCTTGTGCTTTGTCTGAAGAGAGTCCTGCTGTGCTGCTTTGGCTAGCTTGACAGATGGCTAATGGTGCGTAACACTTCAATGTGAAACAAAGGTCACTGACGCAGACGTGTGTGTTATTACATAATTTAGTTTCAGCTGGATGAAATGAATATGTAAAACCTTTTAGCTGTCATGTCCCATCAGACGGGCTGTTAATATGCTCGTATGAAGTGGTTGGTTCATTTTAATAAACTTCAGCTAAGTGTAACATGGAAAGAGTTTCATCTAAAGCGAAAGTCACTGCAGAAATTGAGCCTTATGAGACAAAATGACTTATAGATTATTAAGACGAAGCACTTTTTCTCTCTGTGACAGAGTTAAAGAAGAAAAGGCCACAGTGGCATTGGGACAACAACATCTTTAGCCGCAGTAATTTGAGCTTTTATCAGAATCAAATCCGAAGCAGTAAGTGAAGTGATCGTTCAATCAGGGTCTGCCAGCGAGTGTTAAAGGAGTTGCCAAGGAACAAAACAACTAATTTCTGGGAAAAGAAAACTAGAAATCGGCTCAGAGTGAACCCAACTCACAGTGGACAGTGTTTCTCGTGGAGGTTGTTAATCCCATAAGATAAGCCGAACCTGATCCTGATGTATTTAATCACAGGATCAGTTCATTTAATAGCCAAATGTCTAATAACCTTGTTAAAAACTATTTTTGTTATGTGAAGTGATTTTGCAGATCGTTTCAAAAATGAAAGGATTGATCATTCTGTCTTTAGAATTGAAAAAGAAATATGAGAGAAATGCTCATCACAATTTTTTAAAGTCCAAACTGATTCCTGCTGGCAAACTGATGCACATTTCTTTCTCTGGTTAGTCAACAGTCCAAAAATGCAAAAACTCTTCATTCATTCAGATAAATGTCATGGAAAAGCAGCAAATCTTCAAAATATCAGCTCTGACAAGATTTACACAAAGATACGATAGAATAGAGTGATGACATTATGGCATTTTATATCACTGTGCATTTATAATGTTCAGCAAAAACACTTTTCTGGCCATTTTTCAAATCCATAACTCATGAAAAGAAGGAGAGACTTTGACCATATTTCACATTTTATCAGACACTGAAGTGGTGACGCTAATCTTTGGTTGCCACCTTGAAACTGTGCTGATGGTTTAGATTTTCTGTGTGTTCAGGATGAAAATGTGTGTGTGAAACTTTAATGTTTTAAAATTTAAGGCTTTTTCTTCATGGATGCAAACTTCAACTTGACCAATTCTTAGAGGTCTTCAGCTGTGGGTTGATGATTCTAGTCGCTTGAAAAACAACTTAAGCAACTATCAGATCAGTTAGCAGCCAATTTTCCTTTATTATCAATTAATCAAGCAACTGCTGCAGCTCCACATAAGAGTGTTATGTCATAAAAGTGTTTTCATTAATCAGATGTTTATGAAGTTGGTCTTTGTTTGAGGTAAAGTGAGCCATCTGCAGCCGAAAACACCGTGGGGATTAAAAATGATTAGCATCAGCATCTCCTCACAGATCAGGCAGTCATCCAAACATGGTTTTATCCTCCATCTGCATTACTATTAAAGTTTCAGTTGTCGTGTTGCTTGCGAGCTTTCAATATCAATTTTTTAAATGGGAGATGCTCAGCCATTAGCATCAGGAAGTCTGTCTTTCCATTAGTGTTCTTTTTTTCTTCTTCTTCTTTTAGTCAGAGACACAAACTGAAGATGGAGTTGAGTTTCCTTAACACCGTCTTGGCTCGCCCGCTCTGGCCGTGGTGCTTTTATTCAACCAGAGCGATGAGCCTGCAGCTGAGCCGAGGCCGTGCCAGGCTGCCAGTGGGTGAGCTGACACTGGGCGACCTGTTCTGTTTCTGTGGGTCAAGCATGGGCTAAAAAGGACGAGCTCGCTGGGAAAAATTCACTTCCCAAGCACCTTTTTTGAAGAGACAGAGTCAAGCTGTAAGCCGCCGGCAAGTACGACTGTGGGTACGCATGACTTAAAGATGAGCGCCGGCGGCTTCACCATGCAAGCTGTTATTAGAGTCCCATAAGCTGGAACACGTTTTCTGTTGAACATATAAGTAAACACCCCTTAAGTTATGTTTTCTTGTCATTAGACCTTATTGGTTTTTTTAGTCCTCGAATCCCAGATGCTGAGATTCATGCACAGCAGAAATCGAGCAGAAACTGAAGCTTCAACAAACTCCGAGGCAATGCAGGTTATAAAGATGTCAACATTAATATCAGCTGCAGTTCATATTATTGTTGCATTCGCCCACCTTTTTAAAAAGTCCCATGGGTTGTTTCGGAGACTTGTAATGGAGTTGTCAGTCATTGATTGTGGTCGCAGACGGGCTTGGGACTGCCACGTGCAGCCAGAGACAGCCTTTCAGTATAGCTGGCATTTGATGAAATGGCCTTTTGTGAGCGTGTGTGTGTGTGTGTGTGTGTGTGTGTGTGTGTGTGTGTGTGTGTGTGTGTGTGTGTGTGTGTGTGTGT
>JAPZDZ010000014.1:6194247-6205788 GCA_029783805.1 Acanthurus tennentii | reverse complement strand
GGGTGGGGGTGGTATTAGTTTCAGCACATTAGCCATTCCATTTAATTCATGTGTGAGCGGCATGTCAGGAACACATGCATAGTGATGAATGCACACAGTGTGCATTTCCTTGAGTAAACAGTGAATGCAATATATAACATAAGCAGTTATACCATATGTATTAGATGTAATTGCACTCGCAGTTTACTTATAGCCTGTGGGCTCTCCTTACTGTTGTGCCAGTGACATTTATGTAACAGCAGTATGAAGCTAATGCAGCATTATTGTAGCATTAGAATTGTTTGACTCACCACAAATACGACTTTGGAAATTGAAAATATGTGCAGGATGAAGACGACTGCGCTTATGCGGAAGAGCAGAAGTTCACTTGAGCTCAGATGGATTACAAGAGGCTTAAATTGTTCACTGACTGTAACTTAATGTAGGCTTTTGTAATTAATACAAGGGTTTTTTTTTTTAAATGTGACCAGATGGCCCTTTAAACAGTAGTCACTAATTATCATTTACTAATAAAAAACCCCCTCCTCTCCTCTCTTCTCCTCTCCCACCTGCTACTTTAGACACATCTGATAAGCCAGATGTGTTTGGCACACGGAGATGATGGCTCCCCACGCTGCACCACATGTCTGCATACTTTCCCACTCTCAATACACTTTTATGAGCCCGGTGATAAGGAGATTATGCTGCTTTGTGCATGACTGAAAGAGATTTTTTTTGTCTTTTTAGGTGATGTGACACTCAAACTGTCGTAAGATCTGTTCAAGCCCTGTCGTTCAGTTCAGTTGCTGTTCAGACTTGCTTTTATATACTATGTGGTTGTGTGCTTTCTCGGTCTTGGTAAGGTTGACGTGATGGTCTTTTCTTGTGTAACTCTCCAAGGTTTTGGACTCCAGGTTGGAATGATGTCGATTATGTGGATTTTCTCACTCTGTACCTCTCTACAGTGCTGGTCAAAAGAGATAGGGATCTGAGTGCGAAGCCCTAGCAATTCACTCAACAAATTGGCCATTTTGTTTGCCTCATCCCTTTGGATAGACAATCCTCTATTTCAGCGGCCCAGATACTATCTGCAGGCCTTTTGTATATACTCAGTATCCATTGGACAGTAAATGGCTTTTTCACAGGCCATGGCTTTTTCAAAGGCCATGGACTCACTAGATAAACATGACATGCAACTGAATGAGGACAGTTATTAAATGTCTAGTTTCGTGTTTTACTTAATAAAAGAACCTGAAAGTGTCGCAACACGATTTGATGCTGTCCTGAGAATATTCATTTTTCAGTATCATAATGATTAAATGCTCACATTCAGACATATTCAAAATGTGACTGTTGGTATTCTCAGTTATTCTAAAGCAAATTACTGGTTCAAATAAGTTACATTACAGCAAATTCTGATCTCACACACGCGGTTGTGTTGTCAATGGCTGAATCAGTTCCATTCATAAATACTGAAAATAATTTGTCGTTCCCTGGCGTTAGGTTGAATGTTGTTTAAAGGCAACATTCATAGTGGCAGCGTTTCACATGACGAGTCATCAAACCACTCGGGCCAAATTGAGTGAGATGATGTGTCTGTAAATAAGTTCTGCAGCAGCTCCGTCACATCCGGGGGGAAATCATCACAAAAGGACATTGTGCGGTAATAGGACTGCAGGGCTCATCAGGGGAAAGTCACATCATCCCAGCTACATGCCACTGTGATCTCTTTTTGACACCCTTTGGGTGTTTCAGTCGCAGCTCCGCAGAGCTGTCACACATACAAGCTTGTCCCTGAGATCAAGAAATAATGTGACACATCAAGAGGGTGCTTTTCCTGTTCCTGCTGAATCATGAATATGTTCTGTGTCTCTGATGTTTCACTTGCTTTACCTTGTGAGCATTAGGGCCTGTTTGTAAAATCAGATTCTTAGACGTGTGTCATTATTTTTTGCTAACTTGTCCTTGACAGGGGTGTAAGAGAGGGAGGCCAAGATTGAGAACTTCTAAAGCAGATTGGATATCAGCTGTAATGTGACCAATCCACATTGTTTTGTCAATGTTGTCATAAAATTCAAGTAAAGTTCAAAAGATCAGTGCTAGGAGAAAAAAGAGTTACATTAGTGCATCTTTAAGTACAAAGCACAGTCTGTAAGTAAGATGTCTTACCCCTCTCTGTGGGCCTCCCCCTTCTCCAGTTCCTGGATGACCCCCAAAAGCACCTTGATGGTCTCTTGGCTGGAGCTGATGAGATTTTCCATGGCCTGGAGCTGTGCTTTTACATCCCCGTCCTGATTCATAGGCACTATTTGCTTACAGGCCTCCTGGGTTTGGTCGGGCTGTGCCCCACCAGCCTCACCACCTGTGCAGGGCGACAGAGGCTCCTCCATGCCCCGTAGAGGCCGGGCAGATAACTGTCCTGTGTGGCACTGTGCCTGTGTTGTACAGCCTCTGCCGGAGCGTGGTAGCGTCTCACTCTGCAGCCCGTTGAGCTGCAGGGCTTTCTTTCGCTTGCTCCGCACAGAGGGACTGTCCAGGCACTCCACCTGGGTAAGGGAGTTCCAGGCGATGGGGCCCGTAACCTTGGAGGCCCTGTCCGGCAGGGTTTGGGACGAGCCCTCCTCCAGATTGAGCAGCTGCCTCTTGGTCGAGCGGTCTGTATCGGCCTCCCTGTGTTGTAATCCTGTCCTGGTTTTGGATGGGACACTGCAGAGCTGGTACTCTGCCGGTGCTCCGACTCCGCTTCCTCTCTGCGTGTCTGCAAGGCAGTCTGTGTCTGCAGAGCAACTGAGCAGCAGAGCGTCAGAGCACAGGCCATCAGGTGCAGTGTGCTGCTCCACTGTGGCAATGCACTCATTAGTATGGAGCAGAGCCCTGGTCCTCCGGACTCCACTCCCCCCGCAGGCTCCCTCCTCCTCCTCCTCATCTAAACCCTGCTCAGCAGCCTTGGACTGCTTCACCTCCATGACAAAACCGTTATTCTGACCTTTATAAGTTTCCACGGCAGCCACGTGTTTAAAGGTGTGGCCTTTCTTGCGCTCAAAGGGAAAGGTCTGATAGCGTTTCTTCAGGTCAGGGGACGTCTGCACGCCTGTGCTCCTTGTGACGTTTGGGATGGATCTGCGGGCAGGCACGGTCATGTACTTGCGGTACGCCACTTTGTATGAGATCGGCTTGCCACCTTTCCCCGCTGCCTGCAACTCCGCCTCCCTTTGCTCGTTCTGTGCCTCACAGATATCCTTGAAACGCACTTGCAGGGCCTTGTTTCTCTTCCTCACCTGTCGACTGGCTTCCAGGGAATACTTCACCTCCAGCGCCAGCGAGGTGGGGGGCAAGGGCGCCGCTTCCGAGTCAGACTCTGAGTTGGTGAGCATGCATTTGCCGCCCTCCTTGCTCACCATGTTTCCTGAGAGGCATGGAGAAAGATGCAGTGTTAATCATTAGTAATGAATGGCTTAGACAAAGACCCTTGCCCTTGCTATTACATTCCTCTCGACAGAGCACACACACTATCTTAGCCCAGGGAGAAGGGAGGAACCTGTGCAATTATTTAATGAGCATTACTCAGAAGTGCATTTATCTTGTTATTATGCATTCCCGGAATTCATTTGCAAATTTTTAAAGTAGGGGATTTTTCTCTTATATTACCTTCACTTCACTTCTGTTTATAATTTAGTATAACAAGAACAATTTAGTTCGACATTGAACGCAGTGTCTAAATTTGACTGAAGGTGTGTAAAGGCCAGGCAAGTTTTGAATTTTCATATGCATTTACTGTAAATTTAACCTTGAATGAAATTCCCTCTTTTTTTTAATTTCTAATTTTAATGGGTCTTATATGGTTGCCAGTCCTTTAGGGTTTATTTACTTAAAAAAAACTGTGAAGGCAATGCTTTCAGCATGCCATACTAATCATCCTTGTAGATTCCCATAATTCTTTTAATAACCTTTTATTGTGAAACCAAGAGCTTCAGTTTTGATAGTTTTTACTCATTTATGTTTGCTATTTAGAGCATTTTTATGGCAAATTCCTCCTCTCCCCCTCCCACATTTTTAGTTCTTTCAGCTTGTATGTAACTGCTTGCACACTCAGACATACTTTTTTAACAGTAGCAATGTACTTTTGACTATTCTGATGACTTTGCCTGAGGTCTGAAATTTATTACTTGGTCCACTAGGTTCAGCAGGAGTCTTCACTGTCTGACCTTTTCCACTCACAGTTAATATAGTAATTAAATGAAATAAGATTTTTTAGCCTTTCTGGGGAAACATTTGCACTTCTCCAGTGTCTGTGAGTGTGTCATCTTTACATCTTCCATTTTTGAAATAAACACAGACAAGGGAACTTGCTTAAAAAATTGGCCTGATATCTGCAAACGGACAAACTTTTATCTGATAACTGTACAACAACAGCCCCCAAAGGAGAAACATCTTATGCATACAAAATATGAAATTATCTATCCCAGCCACCACAGGTATGGTAGCACCATCACAACTCTGCAGTCTACCCCTGATGCTCTGACACAAATATAATTTGCGTTCTGCTTGTTGATTTACAATAAGCAAACACTCCACATGCACATAAAGAAGTGAAATCAGATAGGACAATTATCCTCCTCAGCTTATCTGTCATGACTGCGCTCTGTCAACAAGGAAGGACTTCCTATTTCAAACCTGTCTGTTTACTTACCTGAGAGCTATAGAATGGACATTTTTCTTCACTGTATTTCCTCTCACATTACTGCTCTGGCTCTATATTATTTAATTACTGCCTCGCTCTTTGGCTCTGCTCAGGGAGAGACAGCCACCCTCTATCTTTATCTGAGATCTAACAGTCTCATCTACAGACATTAAAAGCCCCTTGTAGACAGGCCTTATCGTCTATAAATACAGCAGTTTCACATGTTGGCAGAATCATTCAGTAATATTTCGAGGTGGCAATCTGCCTTATAAAAACAGTCACATTCCCCAAGGATGGATGTATGCATTAAAATTAAAATTAAATTATGATATTCTCCCACACAGTGTACTCCCATAAATTTCTTCAAAACCGGACAGCTGCTGTTCCTCAAACTTGGCATGAGAAATCTTTAACATATACCTAACTTAAAGAGTATCCAGATGCTAAATATCTCAATGACACTGGGACTATCTGCAAACTGAAGAGTTTTCTTTAAAAAAACAACCTCATGTTTAAAACTTAAAAAAGCCATTACGGACAGATGGACCCTTCAATTTTACAGACTGACAGTCCTCCTCCAAAAGTGTCCAAACACTGCCCAGTAATATCACTGAAAACACTGTCTGAGAATAACAGATTAGAGACGGCTGCTCTCTGCTTTACTGGCAGATGTTTATTTGATTCTCGACAAACAGGTAATTGTGACTGAATAACCAAACAAAAAAAAAACAGTGCAATGCATTTTTTTGTGGAAAGTGTCTAAAAGGCCAAAAAAAAAATTAAACACAATAAATTGCAACTCCCACTAAACATATGGTGATGCATGTGTTATATCTAACAACATCCAGTGTGTGAAAAGTGGAAAGCATATTCACAATTTCTGAAGTGTTAGCCTCGGTTATTGCAGTTATGGATGAAAAAGCACGTTGTGTAGGTATCAGTGAGATTTCCATCTTTGCATTGAATACATTTAATCACCTAGTGACTTCCACCCTCAATCAACCCTTTGGATTGATTGAGCTGTAAAAAGCAGAAAGACCATACAACAAATGTAAAGATATATAATCAAGGCTACATGTAGCACAATCAAGTGCATTGTGATTTTTTTCCCTTTCTTCTGACTGTATGACCATGCAACGTTAAGTCCCAGACTATTGTCTATTCACCAGCAGGGCTGTGCTGTGCTCTCCTGGTCCATCATTGTTTGTCCAAAGGATGACATTTTGAATGAGAGATTAAACTGTTGACCCACATCCCCTCTCCAAATGAGGTCAGCGAATACTTCTGTGTTACAAACTAGATCCAAATAAAGCAATATATTCAATATCTGCAAATTTGTATCTGATCCCAATTCAAGATGCCACCGCGCTCTAAACCATCAAGTATTGAGACGTAAATGTAGTTTGTCAGCACAAACTGCAACACCGCTTTCTTATTACTTTCTGCTCCTCATCCCCCCTGCACAGAGGCTCCACAATGCATACACTGTCATGGTATTGTATCATGTCCTTATTTAAATTTGATCCTTCTTGACATTTCAGCACTGCAGGCTGAATGATGTGTCCCTGGCACCACATATCTGATTTGCTACCCATTGGGTTCAGGCCCGGGCGACTGTAGCAGCACTCGTATCTCACCTCGGGCGTGAACACCACCCTCTGGCCTCTTGCATAAACAGCATGACTCATCGTGCAAGGCTGTGACAACTGCCCCCTTCTTTTAGGGGATGGAGGGGGCCCTGATCCGTTTTTTTTTTTTTTTTTTTTTTCAATTTAGACGCAAGTAAGTGAAGTGAACTGACCCACTATTTTCTACCCAGTAGGACAGACCCAAAACAGACCTCACAGGGTCATGTGCGCATGGCAAAACACATCAGACATGTTGCTCAAATCTGACCTTGTTTCAGCAGCACAGCTCGCATGGCAGTCACACTGGCACTATAGGTCATTATTTGGGTTATTTCTAGGGACACAAGTGCATTCTGTGCATGGTGAGAGCCTGTCTTGCACAGCTGGGTCTTGAGAAGTTCTGTCTTTGCCAATTCAGCCATTCTTTAAAGCTCTGGAGCGCTGCAAGGACAATCCAGATTACTGCAGTAATGCAATTCATTATTCTTTAATGGAAGTGGTCTTTATGCCAGAGAATGTGCTCATTTAATGCAACACACCTTGAATTTCAAAATGGGTCACCATTACTTGCATTATTTTAAACTATGAGTCGGCAGTTTTTGTGAATGGCTGTTGCCGAATTAAAGTTTTGGTTGCCGGGGGTTAAAATCTTAAGCGGTGAAAATTTTTAGTATCCTGATTAAACCTGGGGATTGAATGTTTACCGTAACTTCGAGCCTGACTAATTTTGTTTTATCGCCTCTGCTTCACCGAAGGGAAAATTCATTAATATGGTATGCATCACAAAACCAGTGAATTGATTAAACGCTGGAAATATGCCGTACATGTCAATTAGCAACAGCTGCCTAAACAGCCTTTCTTGTTTGAGCATTTAACAGAGTGTTTCATTGAGCATTCCCATTATCTCTTTTTTTTTTTTTACCTTTTTTGAAATGTTTTCCCGTTTATGCAGAGGTAATGTTTTAGCTGCATGATTGGCAGCTTAGAACAAATAGTACAGTACTAAACTATTAAGTCAAACTTTATATAGACACATATAGCACTGTGATGTATTTTGGGTTGGCTCGATTTTGGGCCCATTAAGGGAAAATCGGACAAAATTTCAAGCATTTGTGAACTTTCTGGCAAAAGTTTTAACAGAGTTCCTCTAATCTTTCAACACAGCAGTGCTTCTTGCACAAAGTAAGAGTTTTCTGAGTTTACTGCAAACTTAACGCATTTGCACAGGCTTCATCCCTGACTTTAACCCCATCCAACACCTTTATGATGAATAGAAACCATCATTCAATGTCAGTGGTCAACCTCACACCCCTCTCCTGTGGCTGAATAAGAGCAAATACCTCTGGCAAGGTTACAGAATTTGTGCAAAGGAATCCCAGAGGAGCTGAGGCCATTACAGTAACACAATAATGCATATGCTTAGTCCAGAATAAGATGTTTAATAGTCTCTTTATCTATTATTGTAGGTCGAGGCATTACTTTTTACAGTGTAGTGTATGAAATCCTTCCTTTCTCAAACTCTCCAATATCAGCTCTGCTCTGTTACTGAATAAAAAATCTCAGGGAAATATTTGCAGCCGGCATCGCACTTTTGAATTGAGACTGAGACAAAGTGAGTTTGAAGTCTGTCCTTGTACTACATGATCCACAACAACAACAAAAAAAAAGTCCTGCTCTTCCATCACTGCAGTTTTACATTATTACAGCTCAGCATGGGCTCAGATGCTGCTTGAACAAATGAGCGTGGCAGTATCATCACAGCCATGGAAGTTCCAAACTCTGTAATCCAGCTTTATCTACTCATGTTTTGTTTGCCTCTTTTCTCTCCTGTCAACTTCCTCTCATAATTACACGGAGCTTAGTAGTGTTTCCAAAAGTCTTTGATCTGTCTCTTAAGAGCACACTGATTATGCAGTAAAAAGATACGCAGGCTCGTGGTGTACTTTAGATTGTGTTGGTAAGGTCATTCCGCATCGTGGGTTTACTGGTGGGCTTTTATTTTCCGTCTGAGTCTGTGCTGCAGCGTGCGAGCAGGCAAGCTTGGGTGCACCCATGCTCTCAGGGTGTGATGTGAGGGTATATATAGCCGAATGATTGACTGAGCAGGTCAGTGTTGAGGGATAACAGCAGTACAGTGCATTAGGCTGACACCAAATGCAGCAAATCCTTTGTCAGTTAATGGTAGCTTAATGCCGTAAGATGGAATGGCACTGGAAAGCAGAGGATTTTAAGGGATTGTCTTTCTAGTAATTGTTGCTCAGTCATTATGGATCACTGCGCTGTTGCCAAGCACCATTTTAAAGATTTTGCACAGACTCATCATGTAGTGTTGCAGTAATGGCTAAATAACAGTAGGAACATTTTTTTTTTTTCTTGTCGAGAGTTCAAGTATGAAAAGTCCTAATTACAAACAGAAGAAAAGACGTGTTCTTTTCTCTGTCATATTTCAAATCCATTTACAATTACATTTAGATGCATTGTGATTCTGCACAAACCCCCTTGAAAAGCTCCAAGTCCTTGCAGTGTCAATATATTTGATATATTAATTGTTAGATGAATTTCTAATCAAATGCAGATAGTACACCAGCAGCATGGCTTGGCTCGCTAAACCTGATCAATGAGGCAAATTTATTTCTTATGCAGATATATTGCACAGTTTTTTAATGATTTCTGTCTTACTGTTACTGTAAAAATGTTAAAGTTTATCAGAGTAGTCATGCATATTTGCAGAAACATAGTGTATGTTTATTATGTCAGGAGTCTGATACTCTGGCGGGATGAATCCAGATTTGCTGTTAATCCACAGCACTTAAATGTCCTTATATGTTAAGTTTCCACCATATGCACAGCGTTCATTAAAAAAAGCCATTAGTGCATTACATATATTTTTTTGCATTTTTAATTTACTTTTACATTAAATTTATATTTATATTTCTTCAATGTGCACTTAATGTTAGATGAGGACTGCATGAGACTTCATACAAGCTAATGGCCTCCTTTTGAGTCCCACAAACCCTGGAGTGTTTGCTGTACATGTCATTAGTGATTTTTTCCTCCCCAATAGAGTTTGATGGTAGAAATATTGTCATGAAAGAAGCCAGTATTCTGTGTACCAGTCTGCTGCTGTTTCATGGTCATTTCTTTTCCTTGGACTGTAGCCTGCGGACATTAGAGCCTTATTATTTTTTTTACTCACTTTGTCCCACACAAATTGTACTTCTTTTCCTTGTTATTTCCTTCCTTGCTATAGTTAGTCAGCTTTTCCTGCTACGCTTTCATCCAGGTAGGTTCTTGAGAGCTTGATGGATTCACAGGAAGTCTGTAATTCATACGTCAGTGAACATACAGGCTCGATGGAGATCAGACCTGAGGAAAGGATGTATGCTGCAGAGGCTGCCTGCTCTAATCAGAATGCATCAGATCACCCTCTCCTTTCGTCTCCTTTTCATCTATCAGCAGAACATCATACCTCTCCCTTCTGTTATTCGTTTTTTTGTTTCTCTTCCACTCATTCCTTCCCCCCTTCTCGTGTTATCTCTCACTGTCTTTCCGTCTCACGCTCTCTCTTTGTCTTCTTGACACACTGTGGTTTTCAAAGCTGATGGGTAACTAGAGAACTCCCCTGCTGCTCTCAGATTCCTCCTAGTCATCCCTTGCAAGGAAAAAAAAAAAACCCCGCTCATACGCACCACCACACACTAAGATAAAAAAGAAGACAAAAAGACTAGAATAAACAGGTGCAGGGAGAAAGGATGCAGAGTTGAACGTGAGTGAAATAGACAGAGATGGTGATAAAGAGGGAAGATGAAGCCATGAACAAGAGCAGGCAGAGAATAAAGAGAGACTCTGCAAACCATTCTGTCTTGTCGATAAGAGGTTTTTTTTTTTTTTCTTAGCTCAACTGAATGTTGTGAAAGCCCCATGTGGTGGAGCGAGGGGCTGTACGATGCCACTGCAGAATCAACAAAAAAAAAAAAAAACTTTCTAAGTGGGCAGGACTCTCCATGCAGCACTGGCATGTATCTTTGATTAGTACAAGACTAACTGGACCTTGCCATGTGTGTCTTTGCCAGAGGGACGAAAAAAGTGACTGTTTGCAGCATAAATACAGTTACTGCTGAGCTGCTCTTTCAGCCCTGAGCCCCCTAAGAAATGATCTTTCAAATACTTCACTATGCATTCAGAGGAGTTTCCTGAGTACAACAGGGAGCACACGGTCCTATCAATGGTGTTACACACCAAGTTGACAAACGTATGGCAGCTACATGCCAAAACATGCTTCAATGTGCCAGTAAAGACAGAAGAAGAAGCCGACCGGAAGCTAGTAAACATGATGTGGTCATTAATAAAAAAATCAGCTTCACAAGTGTTTTATGAGGAAGGAAATGCACTCCGCAATATTTCTCATACCTAAAGGGCACAGGCACTGAGTTATGGTGAGAAACTTTAAAAGTTCACGTCATCAGTAAAACCTGAAGGTTTATTGGGTGTTAAAACTTCAGACACCCTCACCTGGGCGACTCCATGAAACACGAGCCAGGTGCTTTTACCTCCTGATCCAAAGCTACTGAGATGTTTTCTCAGCTGCCTTTGAAGCTCTACTGGTGGCCTTTCTTCCGTGTGCGCTAGTGAAGCCCAGTTGAAAGCTTTGCTCTGTGATCTTCGTGCTGAGCCCCCCCGCCATCACTTCAATGGACATGCAACATGCACACCACCCCTGTTAGCGACACTCCTCCACCAGTTACATATACAGGTCTTTCTTCTTCTTGCTGACCACCTCCATTCATACTTTACTGGGCACTGTGAGCTCCAGCATGACCAACTGCTTAGATGTTCCTCCTGAAGAGTGGTCTCTGCAGTGTCTTTAGGGTATATGAGTTGCTTTTCCAAGTCCACCTACATCTTCTAGTTCTGTGCTGTTGCCAGGTGGCCTATCTGGGCTTTCGTCTTGGTGGGTGGGTGTTGTCCGTCTCTCACAAGTGTGATCATGCCTTGGTGGTCAGAGGAGCTTCGTCAGGTTGGTTGTGCTGCAGGTGGATGCACAACAAGTCAGAACTTGTTCTTGTCACCAGCGATATCAACCCTCCTCTAGTGCCTTAGGACAGTTACTCCAGATTTTCTCCAGTATTCTTCTTTCTTTGCAGAAGAAAACCTGGTCGTGTTTCAACCTTGCCCCAGTAAAAGAGGTTAATCAGGTTAATCAAAGGTTTTCCCAAGACTCTTTATGGGTTTCTCTGCAACTGATGGGATTTG
>JAPZDZ010000014.1:6120445-6135738 GCA_029783805.1 Acanthurus tennentii | reverse complement strand
GTGTGTGTGTGTGTGTGTGTGTGTGTGTGTGTGTGTGTGTGTGTGTGTGTGTGTGTGTGTGTGTGTGTGTGTTGGCAACCTTGAGCCTACTGTAAGTGTCTTCCACAATGAGCTTATCTCCGTGCAGCCACCGAGCAGGATTCTGTTGCCATGCCGCCACTCAGTCGCACTCAATCATCTTAAGGTCTATAAAAAGATGTGGGTATCCTGGGAGACGTGAATCTTGCCTCAGCTTTCACTCACTGTTTTTTTTTTTTTTTTCCTCCCCGTTTCTGTCTTTTTCATCTCACAACACTCCGTCCCTTTCGACTCCTCGCCCTCCCCTGTCTGTCTCTCACTCCTAACCTCTTTTCTCTTTGCTTGTCTTTCCTCCTGCCTTCACCTTTTTTTTTTTTCTTCTTCTTCTTCTTCGCTCAGCCTCCTGCTCTCCTCTCCTCTCTTTTCTCCTCCAAGAGGTCCCAGCGGTGATGATGAAGGTGCTCAATATCAGGGGAAATCCTCTCAGGGTGTCTGTAGCCCTCTCTCATTTATCTTTCTGTGCCAGAGCTCTGTTTTTTTTTGTGGAGCACAGCACAGTAACTAACATCCAGTGAGTGAAATATCCTCTATGATACATGCTCAGTATCTCTTTCTCAAGCTGATCTGCTCACTTTGTGCTCGTCCCGTTGTGCAATGCTGTTTAATGTATTGGTGCAATGTATTTCACGCGGCTGCACCACCTGGAGGTGTCTGTTTTTCTTAAATCCGTCACCTAAAACATGTGTGTTTCTGCGTTCGAGCTCTTTTCTTTTTCTTCTTCTCTCCCTGTTAATAAGCCCACCACATTGTGTGAAACGTGTGTAAATAAAACATGCGCTGTTTGAGATTATTACAAAAGGTTGCATCACAGAAGCGAACTGGTGTTTGTGTGCCAGCTGAGTGAAGTCGGTTGTAGCTGAAAGCTGCCACCGATGGGGCAGCTTGCCCTCCGAGGAGAGGAAGAAAGGCAAAGCAGTCCCGGGGGAGTCAGAGGTTAGCGAGCACCCCGCCTTCCCTTTACCGGCCCAGCTATGCCGGATCCTTCACACGGCTCTTTGTACTCTGGGAGAAATCTTTGTTCCATTTTTTAAAGGGCTTAGGTGAATTTGTCCTCCTATAAAAGTTACTGTACTTAATCTGAGGCGCGAGATGCAGTTTGCAGGTTTGTGTTTCCTTGTTTTTTAAGTTTAAAAACACCACTCTGACTGAAACAGAGTAATATATACGTTTTAAATGAAATCCCCTCTAATACACTTTATTTTCTGTGTTATTTCTACTTATTCATAAGCATATAAAAAAAAAGGGCATAAGCTGCTTTACTTTCACCTTCAACAGTATATCTCACTTTTAGCAGTGAGACAGTCAGGGAAAGAAAATTTTTTTTTTACAGTTGCCATGGGGAAAGAAATGCTCTGCTATTACCACAGATGACTGTAACAGCTCTGCTGCTTTCTGGTGAGTTATTGTGTAACTATTCCTCGCTTTACCAGAGCCAGAGACATCATGTGGCATCGAAACACCAGCCTCTATAACCTGATAACTTAACCTGTGTTTTGCACCAAGGGTGGGGAGGGAAAAAAAATCACTCAGACGGTGGATTTCAAATGGAAAACGCTTCCTCCTCTGGCCAGATTTAGTGAGAGGAGCTTGCTAACATTGATTGTGGCACTAAAGGTTTCCAAATTACTAGTTTTCAGCACTTTCTGTCTCCCTGTCTGTCTCCCTCTCTCCTTCTTCTTCTTCTGCCTGAGCTGCTTCTGTTATGTGTTTGGATTTTTTTGCTATTCATCCGCTGCCTACAGTGTGAGAGGCAGCAGTGTGCTGGGAAAAAAAAGGGTGCATTGCGTCTTTATTTGCGTCAGGGGTGGGGAGGAAAGCATCCATCACACACACTATATGCCTATACATGTAGTCTGTCTATGCCTTCTCAGTGCTGTGTTTAATATACCTGGAGGCAGGGGGATGGAGTGTCATGGCAACAGACTTCTCTAATATACTTCCACCTGGATGAGGTTGCGGTGATATTTCCTCTTCGTGCACACGGACGCACTCGGAATGATGCACGGCTTGTGCTGAGTGTGCACAGCCGCGGGGTTAAAGGTCACGTGCGTTAAATTGGATGTGCGTGGAGTTTTCCCTCTGATGAATAAATAAGCGTGTTTCCGTCTCTTCGGGCAATGTTGGATGATGATCTCTCACACTTGTGTTTTGTGCCTCCCCCTCCCCTCCCCTCCCCTTCCCCCAGATCCCGCACCTTGCCGAGGGTGTTCGCATCCACGGCGAGAAGGTCACCGAGGCTCTGAGGCCTTTCCACGACCGCTTGGAGGCCTGCTTCAAGCAACTGCGGGAGAAAGTGGAGAAGCAGTACGGAGTGAAGTCCCTGGTGAGAGATCTTCGCCTGTTTGTGACCTTTCTGTTGCATCTAAAGTGCTTTGTGGCTCCTTTGTGGTCGTTTTTAACAGGCACTGATGCAATTTGCAGCAGTTACTTTTATTTATTCTTCTGTGTTTGACTGTTTTGTTTTCCAGGAAATAAATTTATAGTTTTTTTTATCTACCATTCAGAAATGAATTCTATAGGATTTCATTCCTGCTGTTTCTTTTATTTTTCAGCTGTGCTTGTAGTCTTAACATTTATTCCACCAGCACTTGGTTTTGTTTGCTTTTTTTTTTCTTGCAGTTTACAGATGCAATCACTCACTCAAGTTAACATGAGCGACAGAAAAACATCTGTCTCTCCAGATATGAGAATATTTCAGTGCCTGGTGTTTCACGTCGGCATCAAAGTTACAAGAAATATGTAGAAATGCACGTAATGTGTTGTAAACAGCATTCCAAACAGAAAAACCTCAAAAACACTAGAAATCTTCACTTTTTTTTTTTTTTAAGACCTGTGAGATAAAATTAAGACAACAGTGGAAAGAACAGCCACGTGGTGTATTTTACTACGGCAGCACATAAACACAGTGTGAAGATGAGCTGAAGTCAGCTTGGCTGGTTAGATGCTGCTGGACAACCTTCCATATCTCTCCAAGTTACAGATTTATTGTGGCTCGGCCAAGTTTTTCTCCTAATCTCACCTGCAGTAGAGGAGTCCCAGCTCAATTTAAAAGAAAAAAAGGGTGGTAACGTTCCCAGTGAGAGAAAAACCATCACTTTTTGGGGTTTGATAATAAGGTTATCCTTCCAGATGTGTGATGGCCCCTTCCTGTGCTTTAAAAGACTATAAATACAGAAGAGTTCATTGTTCAAACTCCCGTGAACAGACTGTAATAAACTGAATTAATGTGATTTATGTTGGGAGAACAGGAGTTAGCTGATGCTATCCTGGTGACCTTTATTTCACCGAGATGCTACCTGGGTCAGAACAATCCAACCTCTTTCATTAATGCATCCCTTATCATTGTAAATGACCAGAAAAATTGGGAGTGTTGGGGCATGAACTGTTAGGGGGTTTTTTTTCTTTTCCTAAGGGTGCGTGCCAGAAGAGGTTTGAGGTATAAATCATCACCGTTAGCCAGCAGGAAGGTCATATACATGATATTTGATAAATAAGGTCCAAAAACCTTCTTCAAGGAGAACTGATGGAAGCAAAAGATGTATCTTATCTTCAGTTAACCAAAATATACGCTTATAATATTGAATTATAACTAAAAAGAAGTATAATTTACTCTGGACCGCATACTGTGATGAATATATACAGCGACAAAGGCAGAAAACTGCAGAAACCGATGTAGAGGTGTGTTAACATTAGTGTTTCTTCTCATCCGCCCAAATATGATATTTATTGGCCAACAAAGTGGCTGCACATATGAAATACAACCGTCCATCTGTCGGTTAATAAGATTTCAGAGTCTATTTCCTGTTTATTAAATAAAAGAGGAAAAAAAGTGATAATTTCAAAGCAGTCGTTTGAATTTTAAACAGAATTCTTCTGTGTGTTTCTGTTTCTCTCTCCTTTCCCGCCTCATCAGCCGCCAGCGGACGAGCGGCGGGGGCCTCGTCCTCCCTCCATGGTGCGCTCCTTCACCATGCCCTCCTCCCAGAGGCCGCTGTCAGTAGCTTCAGTCACCTCCATCTCCTCTGACAACTCCCCCTCCAGGCCTGGCTCAGATGGGTAACACCTTCTTCGCTTGTTCTTCGGGGGCATAAAACGCCATTCGTGCTCATTAGCTTTCGGTCATCTCGGTTTGAGCAGTTTTAAAAAGAAAAAAAAAATGGTTGGATAACTGTTTGATAAGTTGGTCCGAAGGCTCATGTTTAACAGCACAGACACTGATTTTCATTTAAAACCTGAGAGACTTTCTGAGGGTGAAGTTATGCAATTCTTGAAAAACTAACTGCTTTTCTTTCTTTTTTTTTTTTGATTTTCATGAATTTATCTAAAATAAAAAAGAAATATTTAAGTTATTCCCATTCAACCAGACTCCAAATGAGAAAAAAAACCACGCAGCAGTGTTGTTCGGTTGGTTATCTCTGATGGAAAAAATAACCCCACTGCTTCTCTGGCATGAGTCACCATATTATATAAAGTTTAATACTAACCAAAGGCTGTATTAAAATTCTGTGCAGAGAAAACTATCAGCCCAGCGTCCCGAGACAGTAAATGACCAGAAAATCTGCCTCAAATGTTCAGATGATGAGAGAGATTCACACTGTGGAATCGGTCGTCATCGAAGTTTCTATCTTTCAGTTTTTCCTTAGAACCTCTTCTGCCAAAGAAGCTGCACACAAAGTCTCAGGACAAGCTGGACCGGGACGAGACCGACAGGGAGCGCAAGGAGAAGAAGAAGGAGAAGAGGAACAGCAAGCACCAGGAGATCTTCGACAAAGAGATGAAGACCACGGAGATCCCTATGCAGCCCACTGAAGCGGTCATACTCTCAGAGACGGTACTGAAAAAGTGACCCGTACCTGTAAATCTGCAGCTTTGCTTTTCTTTTACTTCTTCAACTTTAACTTCTTCTACGTTGCTCCCCTGGAACAAGTCTTCATTCTCCCCCTCTTTTCTTTTCTCTGGTAGAACAGATGCAATTTAGATTTTCCAGTGTTCATGGTTTCAGAAGAAGAAATGATGTTGTAATGCACAAATAGAAGAACACAAAAAACGTCTGGACTGGCTGCTCGTCCTCAGACATCATCACGATGCTCCGTCTGCTCCTCTTTTCGACCGCTGAGACCTTTCCCACTGTTTTTTTGTGGATTCCTGGATGTTCATGGTTCCTGAGGATCAGGAAATCTGACTCCTGACCTTCCTTTAAGTGCCTCCATCAGCCCAACTCCACTCCTTTATGCATGAACAGTCAAAAAAAAGTCCACTTTTAACTCTCTCAAATCTCCACTGGGGTCAGGTTCTTATGTTTGCAGCAGGATAACAAAGTCAGATTTGGACTTTTCAGTTCTGTTAGCACCTTAAAGAAACATTAGGTATGTTGTTCGTTCTTTTCCAAGCATTAGAGGCTTTCAGTTAGCTTTGTATCTCCTGCAGGGTCTTTTCTCTTGGACTTTACTTTCCTCCCTCACTAATCTTCTCTCCTCTTTACATCCCACGCTTCACATTTCTGCTGCTTCCCCTTGTTCTCTTTGCACCCTTCATATCTTTTTTTCTTCGCCTTCTCTCTTTTGTGTCCGTGTCCTTCTGTTCCACCGGTGTGTCCGCGGCAGCAGAGAGGGTGTCACTGTGTGCTGCGTGCCCGGTGGGAACGCACCCCGGCTAACAGCATTAAGATAAGAGCAGGAGTGGGATCCAAAAAGAGGAGCCTGGGAGTGGTGGAGCCGTCTGGCTTGTGATAGGAGCCCTCCGCCTCAGGGGGGTTGAAAAGCAGACCACCTGGGGGGGTCTCTTATAGTTTACAAGCAGTTGTAGGATAAACTGCTTTTAGCGGAAGTCATAATGTGCAACATTTAAATGAAGAAAATTGCATTTTCCCCCCTCAGTACAAATGTTTCAGTGTTGTGGAATAAAAACGCATCTCTGAATGAAGTGTGTTGTTATTTTCAGTGTCTCCCTCGCGGCTCACTGTTTGAGTTTCGGCCAATTACAAAGTTGTTTGCTAATGTAGCCTACAGTGTGGAATAGCCCCGAGGACATAACTTTTCATATTCAAATTGCAGCCATAATAAAGCTGGGAGAACACAGTCTTGCATGCAAACAATGATTTGTAACCACAAATAAGATATTGCAACTCAACAAGCACATTTATCCAAATGGTTTCTCTTTTAGGAATACAAATAGCCGGTTTAATATGCACGTGGATGCACACAGCAGTCCCGACGGAGATGTGAAACTAATTTTCTCCTTTAAATGATCCTTTATTGATCTTCTGCTGTATCATCATGGACTCAACTCATTTGCCACACAGTAAATTTTGTTCTCAGTTGTGTTTTAATGACTTGTTGTGTAATTCAGTTTTATTTTTTTTCAGCTCTCAGCGACGGCTCAGTCTCTAAGAGTGTTCATTCTTTTTTTTATTTTTTTTTCCTTTGTGCATGATCACTCAGATCAGCCCACTGAGGCCCCAGAGACCGAGGAGTCAAGTTCTCAGCCAGATAGGTGGAGACCGCCGCCTGTCCGTGTCTCCTGGACCCCATTGCGCTTCCTCCAACTCCTCCACCTCCTCGCCTGGACCTCCACCCATCACACCCAGAACTAAACTCTCCTTCAGCCTGCACACTGCCTCCAGTAAGAGCAAACTTACTTCACTCTCATTCACCAAGTTTAAAAGTTGTGTCATCTTTAGATCATCTCTGGAGGCTCCGTCACCTGACTGCGACCGCACGCCGCGGCGCTGCTCACCTGACGACGACGGTGTCTTTGATCTAAAACAGAGCTGTGTGTCATCATCTATAAATTTCTATGCAAATCGTGACCGAGCAGCACACTTTTACCTCTAAATTTATCTGTTTTGTCACCGAGCTGGCTGCTAACACCAGGATCACACATAATGAGCTCAGTGTGTTTCCTCACTTATCAGGGATGCTCGGTGGCAAAAGAGAGAGAGAGAGAGAGAGAGAGAGGCTGCTGTCGCCTCTTCAAACTTAAAACGATTCAACGATGCAGTTCACTTGCACTGCTTCATCTGTTATCGGCTTATTCTATACTTTTAACCTAATGAGAGATGCTGAGATGTAACAGAATAACTGATCACATGAGTTCCATCACAGCATCTTTGAATCAGAGGATTCTTGTATAACAGTCCACAGTTTGTAGAAAACTGCAGATTATTCATCATTTAGCATCCTGCTTCTATACTGTTGGAGGTACAGAGGCTGAGATAACCTGCTTTTAACTGACTGTATAGATCAAACCTGCAAAAGAAGTGGATGCTGCAGCTGTAATGGTATAACTGCTAGTAGCATTTGTGTTTTTTAATCTTCTTTGCCTGGTAAATATTAAAATTTTGTGTCGTATTTTGTATTTTTTTGATTTATGATGTGCAGCACGTTGAATCACTGCAAAGAATTGAAGTTGGTTATTAATATGGTAAATATATATAAATCCAATTTTTCTTCTGTGAGGCTAATCAAAATAATGTTTCCATAGATTTTATTGTGAAAAACAGAAAAGCACTTAGACGCTTTTCTTTTTCATTTTGTGGTAACCTCCCATTATTTTTATAATCATTTAATGTTTTTACAGCACCTATAAATGCTTAATGAAAAAAAAAACATCTAAAGTTCCATTTACTATTGCAGCCTCTTGTTTTTTTTAACTGTAAAAAGAATAGATTATAAAACAGTGGTAAAGCACAGTTCTTCCCCTGACAATTGAACTCATCCTAATGTACAAAATCAATAAAGTTCGCCTTCAGTTGTGTGCAGGAATTTTGCTCCACTGATCATAAAAACTCTGCAGTTTTTATTTGTTTTTCTTGACAAAAAAAAAAATCTTGATGATAGGTGTTTTACATTTCTCGACCTCTTGATCTATTTTGACTCCTGGTTGTTAACTGTAAAGAAATGATGCCTCTGAGCTGACGAACGTCCCTCTAACAGGTCTGGAGCTGAACGGGATGGGCTGCTCCGACAAAGGTGAAGTCCCCCCTCCCCTGCCGGTGAAAGGCAGCACGGCTGATTACGGCAACCTGCTAGATAATCAAGACTTGACGAGTCCCTCGACGCCTCCGCCACCCCCGCCACATCAAAGGGTAGGTGTTTTAATTAGGGCTGAGAGAAGCTCCTTAATGATGCATGGCCCTCATAATGAAACAAGAGGCCAATACACACACTTGACATTCAGGTCAACCTCCTCCGCTGTCCTCCACCTCCTGTGCCGGCGTCCTGTGCCACAAGTTCACACTTACATTTGTGTTTCTACTGCATTTGTGTATTTCTTTTGGGGGGGGGTGTAGCTATCACTCAGTTAGCAGTAAGGGCTTACACCCCGCCTGTCCACCCCGCTGTTATTTATACCCCCCCTCCTCCCGGCCGGCCCAGCGCTCAGACATGATTGATTGGATGATTACTTCACCTCTCACATCCATCAGGAGCTCTCCCGCTGTTAATCAGCCGCTCGTCTCTTCCACACTCACCGACGTCCACGCCAGCCATCCTCTCACCGCGCCACTCTGTTAACTAATCTTATTTATCCACCGTCACGGCCCGTGGACAGGTAGTAAAGCGGCGGCTGTGCACACAGTGTGGCAGCAGGCTGACGGCGGCGTAGTCAGAGCAGATGTTGTGAGTGACAGCAGCCATTCGTTTGCAGTCCTTGATGGAGGCAGAGGTGAGGTCAGTGATGAGAATTACGTCTCATCTGTTTGCTCTGATATGAAATCGTACTTCTATAAAAGGACAGAGATTAGATTAGATTAGTTTTTCCCTCTTAAATCAAATCGAAATTTGTTTTTTATGTATCTCACTGCCACAGAATCATCATTCTCCTTCTAAAAAATCAAATAATCTTCAGCCACTTTTGTGTTAAAGCTCAAACCTGCCATCAAATGACCACATTAGTATTAAGAATATAAGATATACTCATATGCTTTGATATATTTTTACATTCAGTGTTTTTTCTGCACCTTTAAAAAATTAAGCTAAAGCATTTTGATCGCCCCCTGGTGTCTGACTGTATCAGGGATATTTTAGCCTCATTTTTTTGTAGTGAGGACATGTCATGCACATGTACGTTCTCAACTAAACACGCAAAATCGTAGCATGTTTGCCCTCATTGGCCTCGATGCTCATCACTTGGGTCAGCTGATGTTATGTAGGCTGATCCTGCTGCAACACTAGACACCAAATTCGAAGATATCGATGTTTTCTGATGCCAGTAAAATTTTAAATCAGGATAATTAGCCTCCAGGTTCAACAGGTTCTTGCTCTTGTCTGGTCTCCCCTTTGAGTCCGTCTCTTTGACCTGTGATACAATCTCTTGCAGAGTTGTGCAGGCTGATTTGTGGAGTTTCAAAGTGAAGATGACAAACATCTCCTCATCTGAGGAAGTGTCCTTAAACAGAAACATTGTATAAGCTCATCCTGGCATTCATCCCTATATGAACAGACCTGTCAGTCAGCGTCGGATTGGCAGCAGCTTTAAATTCTTTTATTTTGAGTCTTAAAAAAAAATAGTTGTCTATATTCAAGAAAATGCCAATTTTAAGGTTTCTGTTTTGTCTGCCTGCAGCACGGTCCGCCTCCTCTGCCCAACAAGACCCCTCCTCCACCTCCTCCCAAGACCACCAGGAAACAGGCCTCCATTGATTCAGGAATTGTACAGTGAACAAAGACGCTGACAGTGGGACCAAACGACACACTGACAACACAACAAAAACAGCATCAACAGTAACTGCTCCCACCCAAAAAGGCGGTCGGTTTTACCCACACATTCCTCGCTCCCTGTCCCAGCTTGACAAGATGAATACCTCACTGCAGCCCGCCCCTTCTCTCATCATCTTTTCTTTTTTTATTTTGAAATTTTATTTTTTTCCTCCCTTGTTTCGCCCTTCGGTTTTGACGATGATGCAGTCTGCAACGGGGAGCACGTTGCGCGGATGAATAGTCACTGAATTGATAGATGCTGTCTTACGAATGCCACTTCAAGACTCTTTTTATCAGGATATCGTGTTCAGACAGATAAGCTTGGACCAATAGCTTTCCAATACTGACCCCACTCTTTTAAGCATACGAGAGCACATATCGCATTTTTAGAAATAATCTCTTTTTATTCATATTCCCACTATGTACAGAGGTTTGTATATATGATTTTATTTTATTTCAGGTTTTTTTTTTTTTTTTGTATGTGATTTGATCATGACTCTTTTTGTATTAACGTATCATTAGTTTAAGTGGCATTTATATGAAACAAAAAAGGGCTTGTAGGTTTTGAATTGACAGGGACTTTTACAGAGTTGGTATGTGAGAACCTATCGTGGATTTTATTGGTAAAAAAAAAAAATTTTGGAGTGCACATTACAACTAACTCCCATCACGTTATCATTGTTCAGACCCTTGTCCTAGATTGCTGTAACCTTGGATTCCAATAATATTGACTGTTCCATATTCAATACTGAAATGAATTCTGAATAAAATTTCAAATGTATTTATTTTTAAAAAAAAAAAAAAAAAAAAAAAAGAAAGATGTCTGCCTCATTATTTTTGGGGGTTTGCAGGAAGAGATGCTGAAAATAGATGCAGGTGTTTTCATATTTCAGAAACCCAAAACAAACCGGCAATCTGCGCACGTTTCCTCACTTGTGCTGAGCGCTCGCTAATGAAGCTCTCCGCCTGCTTGATTGACAGCCATCACAACAGCCACTTCATTACAAACACACGGGCGTTTTAAACCCAACGACTTCTATATAGGCTAATGCAGTCTCATTTACATAATGTGCTCGTTCACCAAGCGATTGTTTCTCTCTTTCAAAGCTGGAAGTGTGAATCTGGAAGTTGGCCCATATTGTAAGAATGGTTTATCAACAAAGATGAGCCGACAAACAGCAGCTCCAGCTCCGTCCTGCTGCGCGCAAGCTTGAATTCTGCTTTTATAGGATGCTCAAGGTCATACTTATGTTTCTTAATAAAAACTATGGTTTCGGCGTAAAAGCACGTCGTGAATAATAATTCAGTTTTTTTGGCTTCGTTTGACTTTGCTGTTAAAAAGTTTTATTTCGAATTTGGTCGCATAGACTCACATTCAGGACACACAGGCTGAAAGGTTTTTCTTTTTTATACTTGATTCGTTTAATGTACTTTGACTTTAAATTAAAGTTTGAACCGTTAAGTGTGTAATTATCTGCTGTGCAGCAGCTTTATATTGTATTAAACTTTGATTGGTTTTAGTAATGTTTGCATTATTTTGGGTGGAATAAATCCACATATATAAATTTCAGTGCCAGTGATTGTTTTGGCATAAGCCGCATTTGAGGCTTAAAGCTTTTATCATTATTCCATTATTGAGACCCTATTGCAAAATTATGGGAACGAAGTGCAAAACATATTTAAAACCAATAATTCTCCAAGACATATACTCGATTTAAAACAGTACAAGGACAATAGATTTAATCTTTTAGCTCATCCACTTCATTGATTTTTGTAAATATACAAGCTGACTGATAAATTCATGGCCTGAGGTCAAAGGAGATGAGTTGTACAGCTCTCGTTACATGCACATGCAGCACAAATCTTTAATTGATTATGCAGAAACATTTAAGTTAATAACTACTGAGGATTTTCTGTTTGATCGGTTTGAAAATGAGCAACATTGGTTCTCATGCAGTTTTTCAGTGATGCAGATTTAACACCCACTTTTTTCAGCTGACACAGCACCATCAGACTGCTACCTCCTCCCCAAGATGAAGAAGAAGCAGTGATCAATTATTGAAGTGTTTAGCAACACAAAGATTTCTGGTGGGTTAAAAATATTCCTATAATAATATCTGAAAGCCCACAGATGTGAAGTCCTGACTGTCAAAAAGCCGTCCTGTAATTTCTCCCTGTGTTTGACAACTTATGTTTTAATTTATTCATGTGGTTTTAGAGGGACAGGTCAGTTCAGCTGATTTATATACAGCACTAAACAAATTTTATGATGATTCATATGAGAATACAACATCAACTTTAAACCGTGAGCAGAAATTACTGCATAGAATTTTAACAGGCTTCCGTGTCTTCATTAAGGGAATTGGAGCCTGCCCACACACTAATATACATGGGCTCGATAACATTTTAATCAATCAGAATCTAGGTCAATGATCTATCATGTAGATTTAAGAGGGTGTGAGTGTGTCTGTCGCTTCCTGAACAGACTGGAGGCAGAAAACTGTCTCGACTCTGACAGCAACTTTTTGTCTTTGCCCGCTGATGCCGCAGTCGGGATTAATCATGAGCTCAGGTTAGCGAGTCTTCAAACACTCAGTTAAACATATATTTCTGTTTTTTACCACTTTTTCCAGCTGTAATCAAAGCTTGCTTCTTAAATTTGTGCTGCTAAACTGTCATTTTGCACTTTTTTTTTTTTTGTAAATGTATTTACAGGCCTCATCTGTAGCGTAAAAAACCAGCTTGTGGGACCTTTTTTGAAGTGTCTGCCCCAGGTGGCTCATATTCCTCTGCTCTCCTGTTCTGCTGACACTTTGTGAGTGGGTGTCCGCCGGAGGAGAAATGCTCAAACTGGAGCATCTGTTGTTTGAAGGTGGGGTTTTTTTTATTTATTTATTTTTTTTTACATCTCAAGAAAGTTGAGGTTTATAAAGCTCTCTTGTCCTAATTAGAAACACTGACTCTGACATCTTCTCCCTTGATGTTTTATTTGGGAAAAGCTGTCGCAGGAGACCACTTGTACTACTGTAGCTCGAGGGCAGATTTAACACATCCTGTCAGACTATAAAATGTCTCATTAATATGTTGGTAATTCAACGCTGTTTCTTAATTGCTCATCAATAAACCAAGTAAATAATTTGACTTGTGTACATAAACGTGAGCAGGGCTGATGTTCTGAAGCACTGGAGTTAATCAGAAAGGTGGCGAGGCTTTGAAAATCATTATTATGGAGAGTATGAGTTGATACTCATCTGCAGTCTATTCCATTTCCTGCCACGGTTCCTGCAGCAATCACCCGAGCTCCCATTTGCTCACGTGTGTCTTGTCAAACAGTAGAAATCCATTCGATCCTCGTGAGGACCAATCATTGTTGTGCGAACATGTTACCACTGCTGAATACAAGATACTGTATGAGCACCACAGGACTTACATTTGACCACGTACTATCTGTCTAGATGATAAATTGCCCTCCAAACACGGAAAGAAATGGAGTCAGTAATATTCAATAAAAATTCAAGTTTTACGATCTTACCATTGTTATTTTCTCTCATGGTTTCCCCCTTTTTTTTTTTCCCCTCCTTCTTTCTCCCATATCCTCCCAAGGCCTCCACAGCTGACTCTCTCTAAGGGCCATTACCTTTGCTACTGTGTGGTATCCTGACTCTGCTGGCAATAACAAAAACATGACGGTGTTCATTAAAGCGTTTGTTCACTGCTAATGCGAGTTCGACCCGTTGCATTGGTAACTTAAATGGAACACTTAAAATTTATGGTTTTAATTGATTCCACGTGAAAAGCGTAGGAAGTGTCTCCGTAGCCATGTAGGAAAAAAAGAATGGCTTTAATGGTCACTAACTAATTAACCATTCACTATCATCGATCAATAGCTACAATCGGGTGTACAGAGTGTTGGCCGCAGCACTGTTAAACAACATTTAGGTGGTTAAGAGGATGATTATTATGGTCTTATTATTTTTAAGTAGATTTCAAATCAAAAAGTAAGTGTCAAAAATAAACAAATATCTGCATATTGATCCTAAATTCAAAATATATGAACCAAAAAAAGGCACAGGTTATCAATGGCACTCAGTTTTATTAAAATAAACCCTAAATAGTGAGCCTGCAAGCACTAAAACAAGACCCTCAGGCATCATCCACACAGAATCAGGTACTTTTTTATGAAATGATTTTACGCTTCTTCCCTCTCAAAAAACATCTTGACCTCACGAGCATTGTTTTAAATAAATCTCTGTTCAAATGAAAACACAAAAATACCATTAAAGCGCTGTCAGGTGCAAGTCAGACCAACAGGAGGCAATATAACTGTGAACTTAAAGACATGTTGGAGAACCAGAGGACTGGAAAAAACTGTTACTGGTGAAAAAAAAACTATTTCAGGAGGTTTGACTGGTTCTCATCCAAAACCTGCAGATTTGGAGAAAGGATCAGTGACGTGGGATGATGGAGTGACTTAAGAAGAACATTCAGAGGCCTTTTTTCTCAGCATAGCGGACGAATGACTGTACATTTGTGTCAACATGTTAGTAAAGCCACATGATTAGTTGAATGTGTAATAAAGAGTTGACTTTCATTGATAAAAAAACTTGAATCTGAAGGTCAAACAGCTACTTAGTGAGTGTCCTTTTAAAAAACAAACATCATGGACACAGAGTACCGGACAAACCTGCAGCATGGTTACTTAAAACAAACTACAGTGAGGCAAATCATAAAAAATGGCCCGGCTGTAAATCAGCCTGGAGCGGCCCTGTAGAAACTCTGAAGCAGCTACAGGCTATTATGGCTGACGTTGGAGACTCGGTGCATACAACAACTGTTGCCCCTGTGATTCACCAAGTGCAGCTTTTCGAGCAGCAGCAGCAGAGATGGAAAGCTATTGAAAGGAAAGAAAAACTCAAATGACACGGCACACCGTGATGCCCGGTGGTGGCAGCATCATGCTGTGGAGATGTCTCTCTGTGACTTGAGGTGGTTTGTGAAGGTCGCTGTAACTGTAATCCAGCAAAATGCACATGAAACCCCAGATGGAAACCTGCTGCAACTTGCAAGAGATGCACCATCCAAAAGATTTCTTTTCTGGCAAGATGATGAACCCCAACGTGAAGCCAACTCCACACAAGAGTGGCTCCACTGTTCTGAAGTTGCCTTGTTGTAGTCTAGAGCTACATTAATTATATTTTTGGTAAAATTTAACTCAATTATTTATGCATCAGTTTCCGTAAACACAGTAATGTTGCAATAAATAAGCATTAAAAGTAAAATATACTAGATTGTGGCAAAACAAAACATAAAAATTGCACATAGGTGACTCTATCTGCGTTGACTAAAGGTCGCAATTGCTGCCAATGTAATTATGCAATCACACATTTAAGTTACTTACATTTGTACGTAATTTAGATCCGTTTTAAAGTTGTTTTTTTGGTCTGATGTTGAAAAGTGATAAGATTGTGAGGGTCACATCTTCATTACATCCACAGTGATTTCAAAGTTGCCTAAAGT
>JAPZDZ010000014.1:6036971-6051192 GCA_029783805.1 Acanthurus tennentii | reverse complement strand
GAGAACTACAGGCGATAACCATTTATAGAAATCTCCAAGATTTTCTGTGAAGAGAACAAGGTTAATGAAAGTTTTTTACCTGTCTTAAACACTACAATTTACAGATTTTCTTGCTCATTCTCAGTTAAGCCTACAGATATTATTTTCATTTTAGAAAATACCTGCAGAAAAAGTACTTATTTCTCTAATTATTTATCAGCAAGAATAATTTGTTAAGTTGTTCGTAACAATATTTGTTTTTTATTTTAATTTGGACTAGCTCTGTTAGAGGCGTCCCAAAGCTTCCGTACCTCAACGCAGAATCTAGTTTATTTAACCCACAGGACATTTAGGTTTACCAAGCAAACAGCCAACAATTTATGCAATTTATGGAGTTGCACAAGCTCCTAAAAGTGCTCAAGAATATACAAAGAAGTATTTTAAAAACTTGCAAATTTGTTAACACGTCATCGACATGAACAATTAACTAAATACAAGTTTAATTTGCTCTTAAAACTTTTTCTTCAGTGTGTCCAGGTGCGATAATTATTACTCATTCTTCTTCCCACACTTTTTAACCAAACGTCACTTTCCTTCATGAGCTGTTAACTCAGACAAAAGAGCGGATTGACATCGATTGACAGTTTGTGCCTTTACGCCAAATTTTTTTTTTTTTTCATTTCAACAAAGCCGACGTTTTCAACATCCCACAGGTATCACGTTGGCGACAGTACTGCTGGTCTGGTTACCATGGGAACACTCTCTGAAGCTCAGGAGCACAGACGTTAAAACAAATCTTCATTTTCCACTGTCATTTTTTTAAAGAAATCTTATGGAAAATGAAGTGTGTGTCAATATACGCAAGGACACACTGATACAGTCTGAATTTGTAACATAGATGCAGACAGCGTGATCAGGTGGATGCATTTAGTAAAAACAACACTGTTCATTTATGTCAGGCTGCATGGGAAGGGGTTGCACATCTGTGCGAGGACGCTGACATCCCAGCTTCACTTCCTCAGTGAGAACTGTGAGTGTGGCGCCCTGTCCTTTAAATAGCTAACCAGGCCCAGGTTTATACACTGCAGCGCCCCAAAGGCTGAAGAGCACAGAGGCAGGCAGAGAGACGCTGTGATACAAGGACGACATGCTCAAAAAAAAAGTCAGGATTTATTTAACCTGCAGCTCTGCAGATAAAACTCACTGATGTAAAACGTTTCCCTGTGCTTGTTGTTTTCTATTTAAGGGTTTCTAGCTGTCTTTTCTGTAAGATACCCCTAAAAAATACAAATATAAGTAAACTGTTTGATTCTTTGTTGCATGGTCCAATGGTCCAAAAATGCATCATACTGCAAAATAACTGGATCCTTCACTTCCCATAAGGCAGCTTGAAGAAACATAGTGATTTCACTCATTCATTCAGATATACCTAAGCATGTGAAAAACAATCATAAGACTGTCGTGCTGTGTAGCTTGAGGACAAGTTTTGACCACATACATCCGAAACCCATGTCACCGTCACACATCTCCATCTCCACCACATCAACAGACACCAAACAATGCAACAAAGATGACACCTGTTTATGTAGTTATGGAAACAAACATAATAAACCATCCCAAGGAAGCATCACCCCAAGTCACACTGTTCAGCTCCTGCAGCTTTTCTCCACAAATAGGCTGCCAACGAAGACAAAGACTGACTCAATCTCACTTTAATTTTAGACAATTATGCAATTTAAGACAATTATTATGAGTATATTGATCTGAAATAATAGCAGAAGAGGACACTGCTGACAGCAATATTTCAGAAGTAACTTCAACCACATGTGCTGACGTTGAACAAGTTAGTTACTCTGATTTTGCACTGTCAACATTTAAAAGAATCAGTTTTGGCTTGACTTTTAAAACTTTGAAAGTAAATCTTAAGGCTATTGCTTTAAATGTGAATAAGAACATATGATTAAAAAAAAGAATATAACTAATAACAAAACTTATAGAGGTCCCATTAAGAACTGATATTGTGACCAATATTTGTATTGAGTTGGACATTTTACAGTTGAAAAATAACCTTTTACTAAATTTATGCAAACAAAAGTTTGGGACCTTTTGGACTGCTTTTGTCCTCTTATTTATAGGCTTGCATATACCATCACTGATATAACTGTTAAAAGCCAATATTGGACACCCATATTTCACACACACACCCTCACTTATCACCCACATGTTGCCAGATTTATCATATTACAAGTTTCTGTGTACATATAGTATGATTTTAATTTATTCAAAGGGCAAAAAAATACACATATTTATTCCACTCTCACATCTTGTTGTTCAATGTGAAGCTACGGCCAGGAGATAGTTAGCTTAGCTTAGCATAGGATTAAGATTGGAAGCAGGGGGAAACAAGTGGCTTGAGATAAAATACAGTGTGCTTCATTTGAACAGAGCCAGTTTGGCTGCTTCACCCCGTTTCTGAATGCTGAGACTATCTAACCATCTCCAGGCTGTTGCTTCACTTTGACATCACAGACTTCACAGTGGCATCAATCTTCTCAACTTCTTCCCTGCAAGACAGCGACTGAGATTGCAGAAAGGTTGCCAACACGTTTTGAACACAGCAGTCAGAAAATGCACAGAAGGTTTGAGGTTACAGGTTGCTTTTCCTTTAATAAGCCATCTTGCAGGTTTTTCTGTTAAAAAAAAAAAAAGAAGAAGAAGAAAACGTAGCCTGAAGGGTAAACAAATCCGCCAGCTTTTTTTCCTCACAGGATACAATGTACCTAGTGGCCGCGCTCGCCCTGTCACATCTCCCCTTCACCCACCACCTATTTCCCAAATTCCCCCAGCTGATGCATTCGAAGAGACAGAGCGACTCTGTGCCCAGAGACGCCACGCTCAGTGGAACTGACAGTGCTCTGTCCGCGGAAAGATGCGATGCCAGAGAACACTGCGTTTCCTGTCAGAGGCAAGGACAGCCAGTTTCTCTGTCTTATCTCCTAATTGTAACAAGCTTGTCCTCTCTGATGGTGGGGTTTCGGGGGCTAATTAGCGAGACAATGGTGGGGAGCTGCAGGGGTATTATTTTGTCACTTCAGGGTTGTACTTTTGTTTCGTTTTTTTTTAAACTCAGACTGGAAACATGACAGAGCAGGAAGCTCAGCACAAGGAAAACACAAGTCCACTGAGAGGAATAGCTCATCCTCCATAACAAAACGCTGTCATTTTTACAGCCTTTTGTTTCGGGGACTATAAAAGACTCAAGATTCAACATGAGTCAAAATTACCACGCTGCCATTTTCATGTTTGGAGCGGCGTTAAAGACGGAGAGTGAGAAAGAGGCCTTGTAGTGGCCTGCTTGTACTCTCTGTTGCCTAATGTGACATGATGAGATCCGTGCATGCTCTTGTTTATGTGCTGTGAGGTATGCAGGTATTCAGAGGTGGCAGGTTGTAATCAGTGTAGACGGAGCTGTGAGTCACACAATGCATTCCAGATGCTGCAGGTCTCCATCAGGTGTTGCAATAAACAGCATGTAGGCAGAAAACCAGGGCTGGTTGATATGGTTACAATCAATTTTATGTTTTTTTGTGGACAGTGCAATCTACGCTTGTGCTTCTCTGCTCTCTATCTACATCTAGATGAGTGTATGTGTATAAAAATACATTTTTGAGTGCACTCCTTTTTCTCAAAGGAAGAGCGAAGGACATGAGAGTACAAATCAGTTTTGTAGCAGAAAAAAATCCAGTTAGACTTCATTTCAGTTGGACTTTGAGGCGATGAACTGTGTTCTTCTGTGCCTCAGAGAGATGTTTTCAGCCATCTTATTTTAAATATCCCTGTGAATCTTATTATTAAGCCCAGTATGCTTGCAGACTCATTTGGAAAACAGAATTTTGTGAAAAGATAATCTCAACACACTCCACAGAAAGTGACCAAGTTTTCATTTTTCGCCACCTCCCAGCAGAAGAAATGTAATCAGTGCAGAGCTGTTTGCTTTCAGATAAGAAAGGAGGTCCAGATCCTTTTAAAACTCAGATATACCAGCACTTATTTGTTTTTTACATTAACCTGAGACTTCAGGAAATAGGTCCTAGCAAATGACTTTAAGCAAACAAACTTTTTCAGACCACAGAGACAACACTATAAATGTTAATCTTTAACTAAAGTTTGCCTGCTCCATGCATGACATTGTTTGTATTGATAACATTCATTTTGCCTGTCTTCCCTCAATTCTTGTCATCAATTTGGAATCCACCATTTAATAATGGTCTGGATAAACCAAAGTTATTAGTCACTGTAATTATCTATAATTATTCCTCCTGTTTATACTGGCCATGAAAAATCGCTTTCTAATACAACTCCAGTGTACACAGACAGGACGAAATCCACAGTCCTCATTCAGAGCAAAAAAATTCTTCAGCTAAAACTTATGAGATGCTTTAGAAGTCGGAGTGAATCAAATCAAGTGAGTATCATCTGATATCGGTTGAAACATTTCAACCTTTTTGTTAGATCTCCTACTGCAGCTCAGCAAGGAAAGACGACAAGGGAATTTCATCCTAAAAAGACTGAAGTGGGAAGAAATCCGTTTGAATTGGTTAACTCAGACTGTTGAAGCCTCATATTTGATCTCTTACACTGGAATCACATTAAGGAAGGGTTTGCTTTCCAGCCAGTGTGGAGAGAGGAAGAAGAATAAATATACTGGCCTGTAATTCAATGTAAATATTGTATTAAGGATGATTTATTACATCCTGATGTAATGTAAGTTTTTTTTTTAAAGTCTGGGGGGTTTAAGTTGGGAATAAAAGCTTGTTCTCTTCTAAAATCACTCTGAATACTGAGGCTTCCCATTCAATAGCTCAGGATGACACTGACCCAGCGTGAGACAGGGTCAACTCTATGCCTGGGTAACTCGGGACACACATAAAAAAAAATTATAGTGAAATGGCTGTGTGTCTAGATGGCCAGGACAATACCATTTCCCCAAGGCTACTTACTGAATGCCTCCTATCGGAAAATAAGGACGCCTCAGAACTTCCCCCGAGCTGACATCTCCCATGACCTATTTTCATTATGGCTGATGGTTGGTGACTAGCTGCAGAGTGCTAAATGGAGAAAGGACAATACACAGATGAGAGCACACACAGTGCGATGATAGCTGCTTGCCCAGAGTCTGACCCGCACTGAATGATGACTAACACTAATCGTCTAATTTGAGACTTGTGGTTTAGACTGAGCGAGGAGAAATAAAGAAACGGAGATAAGATACCCCGGAGGAACAGGGAACATGGGTATTTATAGTAATATGAGAGACATTTCCCCAAAAAAAAAAGACTGAGGAGAGGAAGTTGATGATCTCCTCAGAGATGCTGGAGAGGTCAGGCTGGAGTCCACTGCAGTGACAAGATGGGAAACGCTAGAGAGCAGGCGGGGGGGGTGAATGGTCTGTGGTCCCCAAGGAGCAGTTGAGCCACGCAGGGATTGGTGGGAAAATGTGACAGCGTGACATGTCCAGGGGTGATGGAGAGGGAGCTCCGAAGTGAGGGACACTTACACAAGACAGCAGCAACACAAGACACAGCCTCAGGGTTAGCTAAGAGCGATCTGCTGGGTTTTTTTTTCCCTCCCCTGTTGAACCGTCACAGACACAAACAAAACAAAACAGACGCTGCATACATAAAATTGAATACAGCTTTGTAGTGGAAAGTCCCAAACAGCTCCCCGAGTGAACTTCCACACCACGAAACCTCAAGCGATGTACACACAGTCCCACACTCAGGATTCACACACTGTACTAACTCAGCTCAATAACCTCCCCCTCACCAAAGCTTGTGACATTTTCAGAGAGGGAGTCTTAAAGAAGAGGGGATAAAGAGGGGGCAGAGATGGAGAGAGAAAGAAAGGGGGGAGGTAGCACCCTCCTCCTCTGCTCTCCTCTCTCATTAGGATTCTCTCATCAGTTTTCCCCACGGAGCAGGAGGGGGGAAGAGGGGACATGTCAGGGTTTATTAATCGCTTCAGGAAATATTATTGACCTGGACCTTCTGCTCCCTCTTTTCCCTGCTGCAGTCCGTGTCTCTGCTCTGCTGCCTCCACATTCCTCCGGTGTCCTGCCTGGACACATTACAGGACACTGCGGCACAGCGTGGAGGCTTCAACACACAGTGTCTTCATTGACTATGCACTTGGCCGAGGCTTTCTCCTCACCGCAGCTGCAAAGCACCACACACACACACACACACAAACCCACAGGCACACACACCTGCAGTGTTGAGGCAATGCTCACTTTGCTCTGCTTAATTAAGAGGGTTACAGCAGCTCTGTGCTGGTGTTTTTTTCATTAGATTCAAACCTTTGCAGTCCCCCCCTTTTTTTTTTTAGAAAAATAAATAAATAAAGATCTTTAAAACTGAACATCTCAAGGCTTTCTTTTTTTTTTCAAATCTTACCTACGGCTTTCAAAATAAAGGTGGTGCTCAAATCAATTTGATGCAAAACACCATGCTGAATGCTCAAACACAACAATCGATCAGATATACTACTCTATCGTTCTTGTCTGCATTCCTCCGTGAGGCAAAAAAATGAAAGAATGATTGGTTGCTCAGCTGAAACCTTTGGATATCAATGTGTGAGTCTGGATGGAGCTCAAAGTGCTGTGGGTTTTTTGCCGTGCATGTGTATATCTTTCTGTGCATGTGAGCAGTGCTTGTGTGTTATCAGAGGGGAGGGGGGAGGTGTCAAAGAGCAGGGCATGATGGGTGTAGGTGTTAAGCCTCTTGTTGTCCGACTCCATATATCTCTCTCTGTGATCTGATACATCTAGTTTAAGTCGACTCCACTCATTCATAGTTCAATGTGACATACAGGCCTCTTGTTGGCATACACGTTACATTTGTTGTGGTTTCTAACATGCAGCACACTAAGACCCTACACATGTCATATCTTGGAAATGACACGTTCCAGTTTTGCATAACAGTGCGAACACTTACGGGAAAACAGCTGTTATCAGCTCAGAGTAGCATTTACTACAGCTCAGTCTGATAATGCTCTGATTAAAGCATGGGCATATGAATTGTTAGAGGGGCAAGGAGCACCGCTTTGAGCCCGGATGGTTGCAATAAAAGTTATTCATAAACACACATGTAACGACAAACTCAAACTTACTTGTATGACATTTTTTTTCCTTCTAATTTTAAATTAAATCAGATTTTTTTTTAAACATAACCTTCTCTGACTTGTTATTTTTATTCTCAATGGGTTGGTGAAAAATGTAATCACAACCAGCATTGCTTTTTAAATATTGAACAATTGCACCCCCGTGTGGACATGTGAGATATTACACTGTAATCTATATGACAGCATTAATGAATGACCAGGATATGAGTGTGTTGTTCCATTGTGTCTCCATGAACTTTGCACCGATGAGCACATTCCTGAAAGCAACAGTCACGAATAAAGAAATATGCCTCAGATCTGTCAATAGCTTTTGTGCTCCTTAAATGGTGTTATTGTCCAGCTGCCATGTTCTCATGAATCTTGATTTTGCTGACATGTCTGGCACTAAATTTAATATCCGTCTTCATTTTGTTTTTGTTTATGTTTTTTTTTGCAGTCACAATGGTCCCACTTCTGTTTTTGGTTGCCACCACAACATCATCCAATTCTACAGCCAATGGCAACAATACACAAGGTAAGAACAATCCCAAGAGCAATGCACCTCGACATGTGAGCCTGAACAATCAGAGATAGCAACAAAATTCCATTGCTGTCCTCTGCAGTCATAAATTCCCCCCAAGATATGATTATTATATTCTTCCTCAGCACAGGCATCTGCTTGATAATAGCCTTTCCTACAGCCTTGTTATTACAGGATCACAATGAACTTCAGCAGCCCTGGACAGTAATTTACAGCTTATTGTGCCTCTTAATAAACACGGCTAATAGCTGGCTGTGTGGCTGTGACTTTTGGCTGAGTCTACACTCTTAAAGCCCCCTGATTTTCTGTTAGACACACCGGCAGGACGAAATGAACTGATGCTTATCTCTGTAGACAAAATACTGCTGAGGCCAGTTATTAAATCAGGCCCGTGGCCAGACGAGAGATTATGGGAGGTGTGTTGGTGTGCCAAAGGTTTTTATATTGTTTTATCATTTCATACAATAAACACATGGTCCAAACACATGAGTGTGGCCAAGCGTTTGCACTCACAAACATATGCACATGAACCTTTGGCCTTGCCCCCCTTGTTCCTGCTTCTTTGTTGATGTTGCCCCCCCTGACCTGCCTCTCTTTCCTCCTTAGAAAACGTTCAATCCTCCGGCAGCCACATCCTCACCACTGTGCTGGTCCTGTCCCTGCTGCTGCTCATCATCGCGCTGCTTTCCTGGTACTTCCTCAGGTAAACTCTCCCACCCTTGCAAGGACTCACCCACTTAACCTCACCCCCCCTCCCTCCCCTCCCCTCCCCCGGGCCTTGCTGACTGGCTGCGAGCCAGGCTCGGGGGCAGAGCTCAGGGGGTGACAAACACTTCCTCTTTTAGTCACCGAGGCGGAGCCCAGTCAGGAAGTACTGCTAGCTGACTCCCTCACATGCTTAGTGAGAAGAGAACTGGCAGCCAGGCTGTAACAGAGGACTAAGACGGGCAACAGAAGACGGCAAAAAAACAAATTATCAACCAGATTCGGACTAAAGTGCTGCCTCTTCAAGACGACAGCTAATGAGAAAGAATAGCTTCTCAAGTTTTAGATGGTAGGATGGGAAGGCTTTTGTTTATGGCTACCTGTAGCATTTGGGAGATCTGAAGCATTGTTTGGTTCTAATTAAGGAGAAAAGTCAAACTTATTTCACCTTGTCAACATTGAATGTTATGATTTTATCCATTGTTCCTCTCATTCTATTGTTTTTTTTTTCTTCCTGGCAGGTTAAAAAACCAGAGAAAAGCAGTCGTCACAACAGTCGACAAGAAGATACCAAATGGCATCCTGGAAGAACAAGGTAACATTGTGATAAATTCAACAATGTGAAAAACAACATGATAGACGGCGGACTGTTAGAGCGACAGGCTGGTTTTAAAAAGAGGCACTGTGAAAACGAAAAAGAGATACACTGATGGAGGAGGAGAGACAAAATGAAAGAGGTTTAGACCGACAGTGAGAGGTGTTAAGGAGGTATCTGCTTCATGTTTCTCATGAGGTGCCTGTGGTCGATCTACTTCCTGTGGTTGATGTGAAGAGCAAATGTATGAGTTATCACCACCTCTTTTATAGCCTTTAACACTCAATCTATAGTTAGTACGCACCATACTGCTGCAGATGTCAAAGCTGTCACTGGCCTTTTAAGCTGCATCAACTTACAGTACAAGCTGACTTGTGCAGAGTATGCTAACAGCTATTGTACTTTACAGGAAACATGTCTGTAGGATCTATGACTGTTCTTTAGGAAGTATTTTCAAATCTGGCCCTACAGTGCAGGCTGAATTCATGCAGATATGAACGCAACTTTGATATGTGGTAGTAAAACACACAATGCACCAAAAAAGCAGCAATAACACAAACTGAGTAAATAGCAAGCTTTAGCTAATCTGCTAATTATGTTTTATGGTTTAAGAGAGATACTTTTTTGTGTAAGACTTACAATATATATTTAGATGTAATGTTGAATTAATTCAGGAAGTAGATATGGAAGGTTTTATTTTTTCAAGGCGGTTTGGTGTAACAGTAAATAATAAACCACTATTAACCACACTTCGGAACATGTTAGAACGTGTCATTTGGTTGATAGATAAACCAAAAGCAACAGTGTTGTATGTGTTCACACTAACTGCATTCTGTCCTATGAACCTTATATAAAAATGAAACAAATGCAGTTTTGATTAAGTGTTCTCTTTGCCTTTGTGACATGTGTGTGTTGTGTTTTAGAGTTTGGATACAGTACTGAGTCGTTATACACCATTGTACCACCAGGTCAGGTATACAGGGTGGCGGTATAAGGAACCTCATTTTACTAACACTCTCTGAGTTGTTTTTCAACCTGTATTTTTTCAAAATTCGTGGGTGCTAACCGAATTTTTAGTCTGGTTTCCCTTTAAAAACCTGCCTTTGGGATGCTGTAAGTGGCTCCTCCCTGGGTTCTTTGGTTCTGTTGATGTTTGGTGATCATTGAGTACTTACAGTCCTTTTTTTAAATTATCAAGGTGTTGGCAAACACATACCAATAAATATAAAAAGAGTTTAAATTAGGTTGGAAATCATTTTAATTTTTAATAAGCTGTTTTTGAAGCTCACTGAATAACCCGTATTCTCAACCAAGGGTATTTATACTGGCAGGTCAAGGTACTTCTGTAGTTGCCAGTTAGTAATGGAAACTAATCTGAATAAGTAGTAATTTTTATTTGATTCAAAAAATATATATGCAAATAAGTTTACTCACCTAAAAAAAACTTGTTAAAAATATCACTTTGAAATCAACTCATATGGACACATCTGGAACAAGACAGGTTGTGTTGTGGATCGGTAATTGTGTGTTGGTCTGAGAGAAATGTCAAGATCCATCAGTCTAACAAAACCCAATCCTGTTTTGAAATTAATTTCTCTGAGGCATTTGTTTTATTATAATTGAATAACTTAAGTATTGAATCAGATATTGTCTTTAACACAACCTAAAACTTTACCATCATAACATTAAACTTGACCAGTTCAGCCGAGATGATGAACTTAATGACTGTTGTCCCCACAGAGCAACAGACGGTGGTCCTTCTGCCCAGATCCCCTTCAGCCTCTAAAACCTACTTGCCCATCCCAGTGGACCACCTTGAGGAGGAGTACAGGCTCCGCTCGGCAGATGATGGCAAGCTCTTCAGGGAGGAGTACAATGTAAGTGTCCCCTCTTCTCCGCCTAAAGGTTGGAGTAACAGGTGGTGATGATGCAGAGTCTTCTGCGAGTGCTGGAAATTGTGGTTACATTAAGCATCTTCATGTTAAGCACTGACTCACTGCGGTGCGTAAAAACTCGATGATTTCTGTTGAGCATTTTATTTAATAATGAAGTGTGGTTTAAACCTGTGTGTATTTAGACTTAGTGGAGCCGGTTACCACATCTGCATTTTACGTTGTTAAACTTAACCATGAAACTTGCTGACAATTTTTTTATTTTTACTGTATAAAAAATATCTATATTGTCTTCATTATTATGTATCTGATACATTTTTTCTGCTATGGAATAGAGTGTTTTTTAATCTCATGCTTTCAACTCAGGCAAGCAAACCACCTTTAAAATAACTGTTTAACTACGGAAAGCTGAGCGAACAAGACCACCTATAAAATACCTATAATTAGACTCAAAGGGTTTTCCCACAACTGGGATTTGCCTTTTGTCCATGTAAAAAGCAGAAGATTGAGACTTATGTGTTTATTTTTTATTGAAGGAAACTACTGGAGATAAATGTGTCAAAGTGTCCATGACACATGGACACATATACACACCCACAGACATGAAAAATACCCAATGCCTATTTATGACTATGATTGAGGATCTGAGTCAAAATAAAGTATATGACTCATAGTCGGTGTAACACGTACAAGTATGATTTTATTCAGACAGTCTGTCAGCACAGAGAGGAAGTTGAAGTTTTCTGCTTTTAACGGAGAACTGTTTACGGTTTGCAGAGGAAGTGCTTCACAAAGCTTAACGTACAATGAACATGAGCAATAAAAAATTAGCCTGACTGTTAGTGTGACTGTTTTCTAGTATTAGACGTGCAGAATCTGACATATTTTGCCCTCTAGTCCTTGCCGGGAGGTAATGCCCAGGGGACGTACGAGGAGGCCAACAAAGACGACAACAAGGAGAAGAACAGATACCCCAACATCCTTCCGTGTAAGTGTACTTTCTGTTCTATAGGAACCTGGTTTCTTTTGACTCACACCAGAGCTTGCAGTTTCCTGCTTGTGTGTGCATGTGTCTTTGTGAGCCTTACAGCACAGTACAGTACAGTAGAATACAGTAGATCATTTAGCTCATCTCTCCAGTTACCAATGAAACACCTCTGCTTTCAGTTTCTTCACACTTCTTCTTTACAGCTGAAGTCACTTGAGTGCAGATGGACCTTAGCTTTTTTTTATGCTACGTATTTTGACCTTTAAAGGAGTTGTAGGACATTTTTGGAAATGCACTTTATGGCTTTGCAGAGGCTGACGTTAAAAGATTGATAGCACTCTCTTGTCTGTATGATAAATATGTGGCTGGTGGCTCTCGCTGTTTAGCGTAACCTAGCATAAAGACTGGAAATGGGGGGGGACGCTAACCTGGTTCAGTTCAAAGCTAACAAAATCCACCTACAAGTACCCCCGAAGCTCATTAATTAACATATTGTAGTTTGACTGTGTTATTTGCATAAAGGGACAGCCAGTGAGGGAACCAGCAGAGAGTCCAGGAAATCGTTGCTTCTGGATTTTATTAGTCTTGGACAGGCTAGTTTATTCCCTGTTGTTTCAAGTCCACACCGAAAGCTGCTGGATGTAGCTTCACATTTATCATGCAGACAAGAGAATAACATTTTCTCTGTCTTCTTGTCTAATTTTTGTCAAGAAAGCAAATAATCTCTGTTTCTCTAATTCTCTCCATGTTACCTGCCTTGTGTTTTGTACCGATTCGTTGACAGACTCTGTGTTTTGTTTTTCCCCTGTAACCCCTCGAAACTTTCCAATATTTTCACCAGATGATCATTCCAGAGTGGTGTTGACTCAGCTGGATGGAAATCCCTCTTCAGACTATGTGAATGCTTCTTACATCGACGTGAGTTATGCTTTTTGTTTTCTTTCCCATCACTCTGTCAGCATAGTAAGCACTAACTGTACCAAAATAATAATAAACGTTATTGTCCTAATTAGCTTGGTAACAATCTCACTGCAAGGACCATAAGTGGCTATTAAGCCTTCGATTTTATCCCAAAATCCTTCTTAGCAGATGAAGTTTGCACAGTTGTAAAAATTTAAGATATTAAAGTTTCCATTTGCTAAAAGCTGAGAATTAAAAGTTCTCACATTCACCTTGGAAACAGCAGCTGAGGAGATAATCTCACCATAAAAATCCAATTGCAGCTGTTCTAGAGCTTTAAATTTATATTCTTAATTAACTTGATATATTTTCTTACAGGGTTTTACAGAAAAGAACAAATTCATTGGCGCACAGGGTAAGATATAGCACACTAGGAGATGGCATTCATAGTTATGTTGATATCTCTGTAATTAATTTTATGTCTTAATAAATCCTGTACTGTTATTATAATCGTTTAACTTTTGTCTCACAGGTCCAAAAGAAGACACGGCAGCAGATTTCTGGAGGATGATATGGGAGCAGAAAGTAGCGACTGTTGTCATGCTGACGAATCTGAAAGAAAGGAAAGAAGTAAGTGATTTTTCAGCCTTGTTTACTCCTTTAACGTGTCTCAGGGGAGCTGTTTTATTCATGGAGCTGAAGAAAATAACACATTCCTATTAGCTCCAGGGTTTCTTTTCCAGCCAAGTTTCTGCTCTGATCACTCTGTGGGGTTTAACGGTGCATCGCAACACGATTTGAAAAGAAATGTGCATCACGTCGATTTCATTAGTTGTGTGGTCAGCAGTGAAACCATGAAGCTTAATATAAGCTACTAATTTCACACCTGTAACCTTCTCTCTGACATCTCTTTTCTCTGCTATAATTGCCAGTCTTTATTGTGAGTCATGGGAACCAGAGCTCACTCACTGAACAAAGAGAGAGGCCATGAAGATCAATAAGAAGAGAATTGGCCAAGATTTAAATCAGCATGAAAATGGGTTGAAATCAATGGCTTTATAATGTGCTTTTAAGTCTTCTAAGTCAGTATCATAATCACCCAGCTACGTCTTGTATTGAGTGGTTTCACCTCTTTCACTTACACTAATCTGGACTGACCGGCTGTGAAATTGAAGAACGTGTGCTTTTGCATTCAAACCATTTGGTCTCTTAAAAGAGAAGTACTTAAATATGTTACAGAAGAACAACCCTTGTAGCCATTTAATTTATTGAATAATGGCTGTCATTATCTCCTCCCAGGACAAGTGTTACCAGTACTGGCCCGATCAGGGCTGCTGGTCCTACGGGAATGTGAGGGTGGCAGTAGAAGACTTCACTGTCCTTGTGGACTACACCATACGCAAGTTCTGCATACAACATGTAAGTTTTAAGAAGTGTTTGTGATTATTGCACCTCATGTAAAT
>JAPZDZ010000014.1:6013916-6027269 GCA_029783805.1 Acanthurus tennentii | reverse complement strand
CATGTTTTGAACAAACTGCTACTGCCGCTACCGTGACAGATATTTTTAGATGTTAATAATGTGTTAGGTCAAACCTTTTAAAACAGAAAGAGAAAACAAAAAACCCCAAAAATATCAAAACAGTGGGTGTTTCTTTTGGGGATTTTTTCCTCTTAATAAACGGAGCAGATTACAGGCCAAGTCCCTTTCAACAACCAAGATTTAATTGAGGAATAGCCCAGAGTAAAATCCACAAGATGACAGAGTAAGATACTGATCATAAGAACATGACATTGTTTAACAGGGCTGATCTAATTAGATTTACCAAAAGTTCTGGCTGTGAGGGGGGCATTCCCTTCGAGTCAAAACCAGCCCAACTTTGAAGATTTCATCATAGTGGTCTGATGTAATACATGCCACGACACTGCATGCCATGGCCTAAATTACAGACTAGTGGCTACAAGTACTGTCAAGACAGCTTAATTCAGTGGTAATCCTTTTATATTGATACAATTATGGAAATAACTGCGGTTGGAAATTTTACCAAGCTTTCATTCTCAAATTTGGCCTTGTTGATGTGGGTTTGAAATTAAATTATGGACTTGACAACCAAGCTACTAAGCACTTCATCACTTAGTGGAATTTTTATTTTTATTTATATTTTTTTAATTTGAGATTAAAAAAGCTTAACGTTACTCGCTAATAACGTTAGTCAATTCTGTAAACCCTTCCAGACACTGGACAGCAAGACCCACATTTAGGTTTTGACAGTAACGTTAGCTGGCTAACATTTCTGAAATCTAAAGCCTTCACCTCAATGTATCTTAACTTACTATTACCAAATCTATGATGTTTGCTTTATTTGTGACAGTTAGCTAAATGCTTCTTAAGTTAAAGGCTCTCTTTTACAAATTAAGCTTTTAGCAATCTATAGCAAAGCTAAGATGGGTGTAAAGTCAACAATCTTGCAGAGCAGCACATTGAAAACAACATATTGCTCAAATGTAGAAAATCCAAGGAACTGGTTAGGGATTTTAGACAAAAAAACGGGAGGCGAATGTACACACCCCTGTTCATATCAGCGGTGCCAAGGTGGTGCCAAACCTATTAAGCAAAATTCCTGTGAATTCAATTCTCCTGTTCTCTTGAAATTCTTGTGAAGTTTTGCAAAGAACTCTTTTAAAAACAGTCTCATCACAAACTAGGACACGTGAGAAGTGCACTGAACTTTTCATGAACTTATTTGCGAACTTATTTTGCAAAAAGTTGGCAAAAATGCAACTTATTTGCATTTTTTTTCTACAACCTTTTATTTTATAACCAAAAGTACAAATCACTAGCACCCTGAGAAGATTAAATCACATTTTCCCATCTATTGCAACACATAAGGAAATGCACTAAGTTACAACCGTACATTCATAGAGTTTGTATGGATCACAACCCCAGATTTGCATAGCAAAGTAATAGTGGCCCTGGATAAAAAAAATCAGGGGATCACAAGAGTCCCTGAGCAGCAGAGTCGCCCTGTCTCTAACAATGTAAATCATACTGAGTGAATTTCCTCACAGGGCTTCCTCCAATACATGATGAGTATAGTGTCAGTCCCAGAGAGAGCCTCATGCATCTGGGTTAACCATCCGAAAAGCGTCAGGATAAAGTCTGACACCACAGAGTCAGAGGTCTCTCGCTCAGAGGGAAGACTTAAAAAGAAAAAACAGTCAGCATGTGTCTTTGATGCATTTGTAAGAAATAGAGAAGGCAAAACAAAAAAAAATCAGTCATCCCAGCCAAGATGCCTTATGGACAACCGAGTTCAGCTGCCTCCTCACAGGAGCAGAACAACTGTCATTCCTGACAGCATGTTCGGTGAATCAATTCTGAACCTTTTAAATACAACACAAAGTGTTCTTTTTAATAATTGTGGGTTTATTTCTAAGTGGGAGAAATTATGTTGCAAACAAACCACATTCTCCACTTTTTTTTACTCTAATAAATAGATGGGAGTTTATCTTCTTTCAGTTTATTGAAAAACTACCACTATGTTGTTGTGTTTTAAATTCTGTGCAAATTTCTTGATGTGCGCCACTTGACCAAAGCAACCAAAGCACGTCCCCTGCTGCTGCATTTCTAGCTTTACAATAAGTACAATCCTTTCAGTTTAAAATGTAAACAAAACCTGAGTAAGTAAATAAATAAAACAGGAAATAGCTTGTGCACATTTGTATCTGGACTGACAAAACGAATGATCTGAATAATGGACAGTGCGCCTTTTCAAGCAGTCAGCACAGATGAGTAAAGGACACTAAACATGAAATGTTGTTATGGTTGCATTTCATTAACTGCTCTCTAACTAAAAGCCTTCTGGGCGCCACTCAGAGAGAGCACCATAGAACTGCAACTGATTTATTGATTGTCATGTTTTAGTGATTGCTGATGGAAATGAGGCCCAGCAAACATGTCTGGTGACCCTCTGAGTTTTTTTTCTCTTCTTTTGTCTGTAAGTTTTCCGTCTTATAGCTCTGAGGAACTGTCAAATGTTTTGTCAGTAAACGATTCGTAAAATGAGGAAACAATGAAAATTGTGAAAGGTCTGGAAGGACAAAAAAAGCAGTTACACTTCTTACACATTCTAATTGCAACAACTTCAGCAGGGTGATAGTGTTTCAGGCAACACTATTAATTATTTGCTCAGTTACTTCCCTTTGTTGATACATGTATGTGCAATAAATATTCGATTCTGTCCCCTACTTAACCAGAATTAGTCAAAAATACATTGCACATTAACAACACTAATGAGAACTACTTTGTAAAATATTCTTTGGAGAATTTTTAAATAGACATCCGAACAGGTAGAGTCCTGTTAGGTAAAATTCTCAGAAAACACCAATTACTTTATTCAGATCAAGCAGGACAGCAAAACCTCATCACACTCATCACACTCTATAGACTGATTAAATACAAGTAGGCTATCTTCTTAGTGGTTTAAGATTGAAAGGGTGTGCATTTCTGTAAAGGGAAAAAAATCAAATGATTAAAAAAACACTTGCCAGCACAAAACAAAAATGGGGAAATTGATCTTAAATGTCAAGTAAACACACCCTTAATCAAATGCAGTTTCAGTCACGTGTGAGCCTATTTTTTTGGCTGTTTTTGTTTGAAATTGGATTTGAATAAAAAGCAAGAGGTTTCCCAATGCAACACATGCACAGTGCAGACACTTTGTCCCAGGAAGTGACAGCAGAGGAGCACTTGAGCTAAGTGGAGTTTTCACACTAAAAGGGATCATCTGAGGTGCACCTGAGCATCACTTCAAAGGAATAGTTTGATCATATGAGAAATTTGCTTTTTCAATTTCCTGTCAAGAGTTAGAAGAGAGGAGCGATACAGTACTACTTTCATGTCTGAACAGTAAAATATGAGGCTATAGAAAGCAGCAGGATATCTTGGTTTTGCATAAAGACTGTAAACAGAGGGAAAAAAAGCAGGTCTGTTTGTGTCTAAAAGGTGTCTAACAACAGCTCTGAACCTCCCAATACAAAACATGTTAAATCAGTATAACAAGTTGCTGTTTTACAGACAGCCAAGAAAAAATGCAGAACAAAAACCAGCTTTCAAATAAAACTTTGAGTACAGTGAGGAATAAACACATGATGTATAATGTGTTAATATTTTATGCTAAGCTAAGCTGACAGCTGTCCATAGCCTTTGTTTAATTTATTTTCTCACCTAAGAATATGTCAGACTTATCTTTGAAGCGACCAGTTTGGCACTTAAGAGCTTCTCGAACACATTGAAGGATGACATGTGCAACTGTTTAGACTTAAAGCAGCAAAGGCAGAAAGCTCCCCCTGCCCACTCACTGTGCACACAACTGGACAGATAGATATTTACCATAACTAATGATGATTTTCATATCTAGTGACAGACCGACAGAGCGTTTACAGATTGGAGCTGAATGATAGGACATTGCTGCCATCTTGAAGAAAATTTCCTGCATGTGATTAACAACATCTTTAAGTGAGGATTACAGTTGTTATAATAAGTGCCCGTTTTTCTTCTATCACTGCATAAAAATGGGAGAAATAAAAAATAAAATGTCAAAGAAAAATAATAATAATAATAATGTCATCTGTGGTAACAGCATAATAATAATAAAAAAAATCCCTTGGGAATGCTTTCAATATTAGTTGTACTAAAAGTGAGTAAGCATGCATCCTGGTCCCACCCATGAATTAACTCTATTGTTTTCTCATACACATATTGTTGCCAAGATGTGGTGGTTTATTGTCTGACTGAGATTTATTGATGTTAAAATGTAACCTGGTGTGACTCTGAAATTGGACCTTTCCTGTGACCGTGGCTCAACAGTGTCTTTGTCTTTCAGCCTTGGTTAAAGTTTGTAGAACGATCTCACATTCACACACACACAAAACATACAGGTCCAGTGTCCATGCCATTACCTTGGACTCAAGGTTTTTTTTTTTTTATCAGCCTGAACTGAACACATTGTGCTGCTTTGCATGTAGAAATATAAAATTATGCCTCTTAGAATTAACTTTAAAGGCTCTGAATTGAGGGGAAAGATTTAATAAGAACAACTGCAGGATGTTTCTGTTTTTCCACAATTTACATTACATCTAATTAAAACCAAGGTGCTGGATATCAAGCACTTGAGCAGGAAACTGAGATCATAGCCGCCTTTTCTTTTATTTCTTTCCAGCTTCAGTTCGAGTTCCCATCCAGATCTAACAGTGCTCTCATGTTTGACCCACTTTTACAAGACACAGACAATGGCAAAGAGAAACAGAGGCAGAAGGAAAATGATGAAAGAGACACCAGCAGAAGAAAGCAGAAGAGTTAAAGCAGAAAAAAATAGAGAGAGTGGGAGACACAGAGAGAGGAGGGAGGCAAGAAGAAGCGAAAAAGTGACAGAGACAAAGAGAATGACATAGGTGTCGAGAGAAAAGAGGAAGACAGAGGGGTAAATAGAAGGCAAGGCTGAAGGCGCATGAGAAGGAGGGGAGTGGGCTGAGCAGGAGGGAAGGAGGAGGGAAGCTCTGCTTCTCCTAATAAAGTGAGTGTATGTGGAAGGAGGTGCTGAAAAACGTTAGACTGAGCAGGGAGCTGTGTTACCACAGGGAGAAAGAGAAAAAAGAGTGAGAGAGAGGGGGAGACAGAGAGGAGAGAGAGGGGCAAAGAATAGAAAGAGCATTGTGTTGCTGCTGAGAGAGAACCCATGTCTGCACAAAGAGGTAGGTGTACTGCTATCACTGGCACACAACCACAAACACACACGCATGCACACACACGCACAAACACACACTTGCATGCACACACGAGAGTAGGAAATCCTTATCACCCAGTGTAACCAGAAGCAGGATGTAACGCAAGTATCCACAGCAAGCATTTAGTATCAGGTGAGTGTGTTTTCTCTTTAAACTGTGTGATTTTCCTCCACTCCATCTCGCAGCTGTGCAGCTGTGTGAGGCAGGTGTGTGACTTTTCCACTGCATGTATGGAGTGTGCGCACAGGCAGCATAGGCAGGTGCCTGTGTGTGTGTTTCTGTGTGTGTGTTTTTGTGTGTGTGTGTGTGTGTGTGTATGTGAGTGTGTGTGTGAGTGTGTATGTGAGTGTGTGTGTGTTTTGCATGTAGGAGTCAGCAGAGGAGGTTTTACTGTGTGTTGCTGAGGATAAGCATGGTGGCATACTTACACAAAGGCACCTATTCAAACCATAAGATGCTTATGACCATTTATCAGGCAAAGAGAATTTGACTAAAGGTAACTGTACAACAGTATCTGATTAACCAAATTAATTTAATGAGGGTTGGGTAAGGGTTGCTAATTAATGTAAATGACCATTGATCCATTGTTTCTATTGAAGTACAGATGATTCTGCAGAAGGATTACCTAATTACTGTGGCAGCGATCATGCTCCCTGCCGAGTTTGAACTCGAGTTGTACTGTTTTGGTTGACCAAAGTGTGTGATAAGAGCAGATTGTTGAACTGAGTCAAATATTATTTGCAGCTGTATGTTTTTTCTTAGCCACCAAATTATCAGTGATTTAAAGACTGTTTAGACGGTCTTATCTTGCCGATACTTTATCTGAAATTTCCCAGTCACAGTCAGAGACATCTTTGCCTTACCCTGAGACAGATATGGATTTTTATGTATTATTCTATTCCTGTGAGCACCACAAAAACATTCCATTTACCTCCACTAAATCGAATGAAAGCAGAAAAATTGGAGAGTCAAAACTATTGATTACTTGTAATTTGAATGACTTAATCTTGATATATCAACTGAGCCCAACAAAGTCTTAAAACTAAAAGTAAAGTTTTATGCTACTTAGTTATCTGTAAAATAAAGAATGCTTTGACTATCCCAAATATGTACACAAAGTGAAGTAGCTTACCTAAACTCTAAAGATAAGGCACATGGGGCTCCATGATTAAAGGGCCAGTTCACTTAAATTAAAAAAATTAAGAGTTAGAGAATAAAGAATTAAAATAAAGAAAAAATGAAAGAAAGAAAAAAATTGATTGTCTATGTCTTCCTTTGGCTTCATCTCATTAAAATGGAGGTGAGTGGAACTTAATTTTTGATACCCATTTTAAATTAATTTTAAGAAATTCAACAACAGTGTGTTTCAACAACAATGTATTTCTTCATAAAAAATGTCTATTCTATGAATATATTTATGGGATTTCAGTGCTGGGAGCAAAACTTATTCCATTTACCACCATTAGCAAAGGGCAGAAATCTAAATACCTAAAAATCAAGGCAAAATATTTTGCTATACTATATTGTATTTATTATCATTAATTGTATTATATTATATCGTTTTTTGGTATCAGTGAATTGGAAAATGTGCCACACCTGGCTTGCATGTAGATTTTTTTATATTTTATATGCAGAGGTTCCCCGATTACTTTGGATTGCTTTACTCTGGTGTGAGAACACCAAATGTTTGACCTTTAAAACCACAGAAATACTTATTTTCAAAACACATTACACTAAAACTATCAGTGTGTTTAGACATCGCTAGAGCTGATTCAGAAAATATTTATTATCTTGTTTAACTTGGTTGACTTGACCTTTTTTGACATACACTCTATTAACAGGGTTTGTTTTAAAGCCGTTTGGGTCATAAGAATGTTTGTTAAATCTCAAAAATGTAAGCAAGCACATTTGTTTATGTTAAGTGACTGATACTTTATCTGCAGGGTCAACAGGCATGTAGATAAAAATAAACAAAAAGTCGCCCCTGTGGAAAAAGTTCATTTATATCCTAGATCAGGGCAGTGTCTGTCTGTCCTGTAGGTGAGGTCACTTTGCACCGAGCGCCACTGAGGACGGACCGCTTCCCTTTGGCGAACAGACGCTTCCTCTAATTTCTCATCATATGACGCTGCCAGAGGTTCCCTTTAGAGAGGAAGCTGCAAATAATGTTTCACAATAGCTCAAACTAAATTAATTATAGAGTTGCTAAGTGAATGTTGTTATGTATTTCTTACATATGGGGCCGGAAAAAAAAAAGTTTGGCTGCTTTATTGGAAAAGAGAGAACAAGAAGCCCTGTGACAACACAAGGACACCCTGTTTAGAAGCACAATGGTGTGTGACGTGTGTGGGAATGATTGATCTGTTGATCTATGAAGAGGACAGGCGATATGTTGATTTTGGTGATGTGTATTCAGCTAAGGAGGAAACTAACATGGTCCATTTACTCTGAATTGCAGAATGAGGTAAAAGATTTCAGTGTATCAAGTACAGTCTGCGCTTTGTATCCGCCATCATTAAGAGCTTTCTATTCAAATTGTCTTTATGTCTTTTTCTGATTACTGGAAGGAGAGCTCTTGCGCATTAGAGCATGTCTCCAGGTTTAAGGCAACTCAATAGGCTGGCTCTTTACTCTTAAGTCTATCTGTATCGAGGATAATGTTGCTTTTTTTTCTACAAAAGCTATCTTATGGCTGTAATTTGTCAGATATCACATTTTTAACCATAAAAGGGGAACCTCTGGACCAGGGCCATCACGTTTCATGGATGACACCACACACATCATGATGCATCGTGACGAATAACGAAAAAGTGTGCGGTTTGTAGGGATGCCCTGCATCAATTAAAAGGCTGATGTCCTATGTGATTACAGCCTAAAATTCAGCAAACTGTATAAATGCAAGAGTGAATGTGCTTGGATTGAGTTAGCGCTCTCCCACAGAGTTATATACACAAATGTTTTGTGGTGAACGAGCAAAGAAGCTAAAGCGTCATTCAAAAAGAGGACTATGTAAAGAAGTGCCCTGTCATAGCAGCAAACACTGAACAAAGTAAAACTGTCTCCATTTGCTCAGCTCTCTGCTTTTTAAATGTGAAATAAGCAAAATTTGCAACTGAAAAGAGGAAACGCTGTGCATTTTCCAACTCTGCAAGACTAAATGGTGCCACAATATCTAAACAGCCGGTGAGTGTGCAAAAACTAACCCTCAAACATAAGCAGGTCAGCCTAGTGTTAAATGTGTGTAATAATTGATCATGGCCTTCAAAAGATGTTAATAAAAATTGAAAATCAAAATGTCATTTTTTTAATGAGAACATAATCACCATCTCTGATTCTCCTTTCAACCTCTTTCAATGCTTTTTATTTCCTTATTTTTCATCATTTCCTTCCAAATTTGCTTAGAACATGAGAGGTTCCATTTTGGACAATGAGTAGTTTAACATTAGGTAGTTGACGAAATTTTCCATCTGGTACTTGTTTACACTTCTTGGGTCCGGATCTTTGAATCTAAGCACACTATTCAATGGGGACCGCAGGGGACAAAGGGACTAATTAGGCCATCAGTACCATCAGATGGGACTAACACTGTTTACACGCTTTCGGAAACTGGTTGTGTTGAGTTTTCAAAAATTAGTTCTGTAGCAACAGGACACTGCTGTAACATTAAACACCCTCAAATTCAATTAGGATTGGGTTACTGCATATTATTGGCCATTTCTCTCCTCGACAGTCTTCAGAAACACATTTTAATGTATACTCTGGCTGGAGTATGAGCAAGTTTGTAATCCGACCACCATGTTGAAACAGGATGAGCCAAAACCACACACTGTCTAACTCAGAGCACCAACCAGAGCTTTCATTGTTCTGGTGCAAATGTGTTGGTCTGTAGTGATTGGTCACGGATAGTCAAATCTCTCTTCCCTACGGAAATGTGTTTACTAAAAAACTGGATGCAAGACTTTTCCTCATCATTGGGTATTTTTCCTCTGCGGTGCTGCTAATTTTACCTAAATGATTTAAGCGGTTGTTTTTACCATGCATGCACAGCAGGTTGTGGTAAGGGCATTGATGTAAAATGTTTTCCCTCCATAGTATTCATGTACATTTGTTCACACACAGCTTATGACTGAGCCAAACCACCAGAGCAGCACAACAAACTCAAAACCTGCCTTACAGGGACGTCGTTGTCTCGTCTTCCTGTTATTAAGAAACCACAGAGATGATCCCCAACTGTGTCAGACTTTGACTCATCGCTCATAGTGTCCAGTAAAAACCTCTTCACTGCTGTTTATTTTTAAATGCTCTCCTTCTTCTCCTTCTATTTTCTTCTCATTTGCTACTCCATCTCTTTATATTGGGAGAGATATGAACCAAAAGTTTCAGATCAGCAGGGGTGTAGACTCTGTTATGTCATATGTCATCATAATCAAACAAGGACCTGCCCAGGCTTTAATGCATTGCCAGGAAACTCTCTTTGTGCGGGGAAAGCACATTAGGTCAACCTTCAAACAGTGTATCTTGACTTTTAGGTATGAGTTGAACAGTTTATGTTTGCTTGTCCCAGTATGCAGCAATGCTGTACCTTTTAAACTCAAACCAGTTTTAACTCTAGACTTAATTTTTTACAAAATGAGGTCATTCTGTCTGCCTCAAGTCTGACATTGACTTGTTTGGAATCAGGTATTAGGTTTAAGATCACATTTAGGGTTTGGTTTTAGGTAAACACAACAATCAGCAAGGATTAAATCAAAGTTTGGGGATTAGGGAGTGAATGTATTCAGTGGTCAGCATGATGCAAGAAGAATCCGTGCAGGCATTACAAATAGTTTAGTTCTATGAATGTTATTTTACGTGTCACAGTTGATGAACGTTATTTTTCTTTAGATGAGTGATCTTATTGTTGCTCCTCTAAACAACAAACGCTTCATATGCATGCAAAAGTAGTTGATGTTAGCTCCTGGGTATCCTTTCACAGAGCTTTCTATTAGTTTTAATGACAAGTAGATGTCATTTTAAGCATGTACTTAAGTTTTTACTCACATAAACTTGCTAAAAGTCTCTTAAAATTCTTAAAATATTTGCATTAAATTCATAAAACATGACTTAGACAGATTAACTGAGTGATGGCAGATGTCGTTTTCCATGTTTAAATCTCTGTGCTCTCCTTTTCCCACCACTCTGTCTTTTGTCATGTTGTAGTTTGAACCATCTCAGCCTCACCTTAACGCTACATTTGTATTTGCAGAAGGGTTTAAAATGGAAACACTGCAGAGCGAGTGAGATTGCGTGTTGTTCAACCACAAATGTGTGTGTTTGTGAATGAGGGACTGCACGTGTGTGCATGTGTAGGCCTACAGGCGTGAAGTTGCGACATTTCTGTTGACGCTCATTTCTTTACATGTCAGATTGAAGGTTAAGACTCTTACAAACATGAGAGTTGGGGTTGGGAATGTTGTTGTGAGGGGAAAAAGATCAAATTTAAAAACCTGTTTGTCTGCAAAAGCAGCTCAATGTTCAAAGACATCTCCATCTATGACCTTAAGCACTTAATTTGCCGCTCAGGTTTTCCCCTTTTTGTCTCAACATGTGTGTTTGTGACTATGTGTCTGCATCTGTTTTAGTCAGCTGCCAACAGTGTTATCATGTGTAAGTCATTGCACATAATGTTGTAAGCTGTATCTGTTTAGTCGGTTGCCCACAGTGACGGTCATTAGTAAGTGATCAAACACAATCTGGTAGTCTTTCCCACTTTAATCACGAGGCACATTAAAGGACTTTAAGGGGAAACTAAATGTTCCATTTCCTGCTTAACATTGCTTGAACTATAAGGAATTAAAAGGAAGGGTGAGCCTCAGGTCAGTCGAGGGCACCTATTGTCGAAACCACTTCCCTTAGTGAGTATTAAAGCAGGAGTTTTGGGTTGGGGGCAGCTGTCATTAATGGAGTGATTCTTTTTAACAGAAGGCTGTTGGTGAAATCAACAGCCAGACATACAACAGATGTCTTCATACATTTTTAATATGATGGAAAAAACAGCTACAATACTGACAGTATAAATCAAGTTGTGTGATGACAGTGTAAAACAAGAAAACATATGTTAATATCACATGGTTTCAGCCAAGCTTCAGTGCTGCTGCATAAACTCATGGAGTAATTTGATGAATCTAATAATTTGACGGAAGCAGGATGCTTCTGAGTCTGTTTGCTATATCTGTAAGGATTTGATTCCAGTTTCAACACGCATTTTTAACGCTACTAAAAAAGGCTGGAACAACTTGTTTATTGTTTGGTTAATTTTGCTTTATCTTTTACAGAAGTACACAAAAGTTTGCACAAGCATTTCTGCTTCTGGTATCATGAATTTATTGAATAACCATGAAGATTTAAAAAAAATTTGCAACTCAGACATTTGCAGAGGAGAAAAGGGACTGAACTGAAGATTTTGAGTCGGCAAATCTCTCTGTGACGCAATAATCTTAATTTAAGTAGGTATTTCTGACCTTTCAACCTTGTCACACATTTTTTATTCTGTTAATGGAACTTACACCTACACCTACAATACTTTCAAAAAACTGTATCTTTATTGTAAATTTTGCTCATTTAATTGCTGATGTTCTCTCATGCGGTAACTAAAGCTGCAGCCAAACTGGACATGCCTTCATAAACCATTAAGATTTAAAAACAAGAATGTTTTTTAGCTGTTTCTTTTATATTTATACTAGCACGAGTCCACTCTGGCTTCCTCGGCTATGCACAGATTTGGTTCTATTATTTGGAGCAAAGCTTTAAATCCATAAAGGACAAAAGAAACCTAAGGGTGACATTTATTTTTACACCTATGGCCATTATCCAAAGAGGTCCAGGTGTCAGACTGTGAGTTGTGAAGGTTCCCATTTGTACGTAACTCAATCAGGGACTCATTAGATGAATATGACAGATCCCAATAAATCAACAGAGGAAGATCTACTTCACTTTAAAAGCCACTTGACTTCAGCTTGGTGACAAATTTATGTGTATTTACCGAGTGCATTGTGAGTAATAGCCAGACTGTATCTGGTTTACACAGGCCTTAGGTCATGTTTAAAAAAAGGAAAAATCACCATGAACTTTGGTTGTTACCGTGGAACTGGCATGGTCAAACAATTACAGGATACTTTACAGTAGCTGCGTGTAAGTGTGTGAGTGCTTCCTTAACTTTAGAGGCTTTGAGTCATGCAGTTCTTTCCAGGGAGGAAGGTTAAGGAGTGGCAAGTGGCATAAACAAGGCTGACAGTAATTCTCTTGTGCATGTTTTAAATGTGTGTGTTCGTGTATCTGCATGCGCTGTAACACCAGGGGGACGTAGCTGAACGGATAAACAAATTTGCAGGCAAGTCATGTTTCGGGTCCGTTTGCACGCAAACACACGCAGTAGCCTTCCAGCAACCCCTATTCTTCTAATGTGGGCACATATAGACGAGCGCACACAGCGTCTCAGAGAAAAGCAGGGGATTCCGATCCGTCACAGAGATGACATCACAGGCTGCCAGTGATAAAAAAAAAAGGCTAAACAAGGGAGTCCCCACTTCCCCTCCTCCTACACATCCCAAAGAATGAAGAAAGAGAGAGAGTGGAGCCGCAGTGAGTTACTCATTAGTTCACAGTGAGAAGAGTGAGTGAGTGGGGGGTGGGAGAGAGAGAGAGAGAGACCCCACAAATACACTTTAGCGGCGTCTCCATAGTGACTGGCTTCGCTGCCCCAGCTTGGGGAGGAAATGCCAAACTCAGTGCTTTAGAGAGCTACTCACACTCACACTCACACGCACACTCACACTCACACTCACACTCACGCACACACACACACAAACTATTCTAATCCTCTGTCCGGCCATGACGGAAAAAAACCTCCCCTCTTCTTATCACTGTCACCTCCCTCTGTCCATTCTCTGCTTTTCCTGTCCTTCCCATATTTTCCTCTGCCTTCCACTTCCACTGTTTTCCCTCTCACCCCTCCCTCTGTCTCTGTCTCTCTCTCTCTCTCTCTCTCTCTCTCGCTCCCTCTCTCTGTCTCTCTCCCTCCCCTGTCAGTGGCAAGTTCATTGAAGTAGAC